>JAYMSL010004420.1:0-11120 GCA_036897195.1 Plantago coronopus | reverse complement strand
ATGGATCTGAAGTGAAGTACAAATTTGAACTAACCAAATCTGAATGGATCTGAACTGAACTGAATGAATCTGAACTTAAGTTGAAAAGAACAGAGCCTACATATAGAAAACATGAATTACGTTAGGACCCTAGTTGGTTTTCGTAATAACATTTGGATAAAAGTTAGATTATCAATTACATGATTTGGGTCCAAAAACATTAATTTTTTCAATATTTTTTTTGGAACCCAAGATTTCTCCATTAATACCAAAAAAGTTTAGTACAAAGGTCGAGATGCTCTATACCATCCTAATGACCAAAGCAAGTAATCTATAATAAACAAAATTGAAGCCTACCAACATGAGTACGAAGTTTCCTATACAACAACTTCCGTACTACAATGATCCAAATAATCGATTTAAATATCATATCCATATGTATCTGAGCATTCTGGAAGATAACCCTGTTTCGCACATGCCAACATTCCGAAACCAACTCTGCCAATAAACCACGCACATGCCAACATTCTGAAACCAACTCTGCCAATAAACCATGCAAAAACATAAGATTCACGTTATATACAAATCTCCTCTTCAAGCCTTTGCCACGAGCCCGATGTCTCATTAACCATGACCATATATCGGCACGACGCCGAGGAGGTAACCTGTTGTAGCCAAGATAGAATCTGAAGCAACAAGATATGTGTAACGGGACAATGAAAGAAGATATGCTCATGAGTTTCATACCCCCACAAAAAGTATTTGTCACGATACCAGATCTAGCCAGCCTATCTTTAGTTGTTAATCTACCATTTAGATAGAGCCAAAGAAAAAATACCGATCGAGGTCGCGCCATATTACCCAGAATTAAAGACCTCCAAGCAGCCTTCTCACGAGTCACGAGTTTCCCGTAAAGCAGAGTAGATCTTTCGAGTATTAAACTGCCGCTGGGTTACAGTGGTACGCCATTCTTCTAGTCCTTTCATGACCCCTCGACACTTGAATATACGTTTAATCACCCAAGAACACGTAGACTGTACTTGATATGCCCCAATATCCTTCTCTTCATATATATAGTAGCCATGTATCCAACGAATCCACAAATTATCTTCTTTCATTTGTATTTACCACAAAAGTTTGGCCATCATAGCAACACATGGGTGAAGCCAATTAAGGTTGAGGGTTGGCAAATGACCACTCTCAAAAATAAATTTTTAGCTTACATAATTGATGTGTTTCTATATTTGTCTACTCTAAAGATCAGGTTTTGCCCTCACTTGATTTCACAAGTCCTCAAATCTTTTGTAATTTGATTTGTATACAATATTTGATGCATCATGCATGGTATTATTTTCTTAATTGATAAGAATACAGTATGAAATTCATAGACACTATAGGATTTATTAATTTCTATAAACCAATTAATACAAGAGTAATTTAATTAGACATCGTGTTTTTTAGACGGATACATATTACAAACATAACGAAGAACATTGGTAGTCTAAATCAAACCTCAATTTATTAAGATGTAGCTTTTTATACTTTATGATAAAAAATGCATTTAGTTAAAACATTATCGTTTTAATTGAAAACATCATGAATTTTCTCAAGAATATCAGTCCATCTCTTTTTTAGTCTTTAAACAAAAGATTTGCATCTCACAAGTTAGCACACGGAGTAATTTTTGTAATCTATATATTATACCACAAGTACAGACAATGATCTTAAGAAAATCCTTGAGGTTTTCAGTTAAAAGGCTAATGTTTTTAACTAAATGTATTTTTGCTCATTAAGTGTAAAAACATAAATTTTAAACAATCGATGTTTTAAATTGGACCGCCTATGTTCTTAGTTTATATATGTACTTTTTCTTCGTCTCTCATGAAACTTCCTCTTTTTCCCTTAATTATTTTCGCTTTCTTTGATATATATACACACACTATAAAATGCAGATTTTACGTGATATAGAACAAAACAGATGTAAATATTCCATATATCAATTCAAATATTTTGCCCACTCTGACCAAATTTCTTGGCTTCGCCCCTGTATCCACACTCCATTCTTCCAAAGAAATCAAGTTAAGTCTTTCAATAATTTTTTACAATCAAGCAACACTTAATTATAACCATACTGCTTTAAATTCTCCTAAGATTATAATTTTCAATATTAATCCATTTTAACCTTTTAAAACAAAATGTTCAACCAAATCCTAAGTTTATAACAAATTTTAAAAGTATCTAACCTTCAAAACATATTTACAAACACGCCATCTTCTTCAATATACCTCTATCAATGACATCTTTTTTTTTTGAAACGGCAAATTTTTTTATTTTATTGCTATAATATGTACAAGTGTGGGTTCCGCATTAACTGCCTTGCCCACAGAGTCATCACCAATGCCTCTCAGCCCGAACTCCCTCCACCTTGATCCTGGACAAAACGAATCCGACAATGTTTGCCTCCTTAAAAACCTTCGAAGGGAAAACCCAATCGGGATAAAACCCCTCAAAGGAAAAAAGAGTGCAACACCATTGTCGGTTGCCCAAGGATCCACCAGAACCTTTACAAATAATTTGATCTATTTCATTCTACCCATCAACTTCCCAAACGAGCTCATTACACTGAAGTTGCTAATACATTCTACGCTAATCTAAGAGCCCAAGCTCTCCCCCACCTAAAATCAGTTCTACTTGTATGAATTCAGTGCACTTTTGGTCCATACCAAATCGGCCCATGTGACTGCCGTAGTTACTGCACCCCTTTATCTTGACCTCTTCCATATCGGCATATGTGGCTACCTTAGATGCTGCTCCACTTTATCATGAGCTCGTCCCTGCCTTGTCCATTCATTCTCCGCCTTTCCGAGTTTCCCAGGGCTCTCCTGTACCTGCACCACAGAAATACATCCACAGCAGCGTCTATTCAGAAACTAAGCAAAGTCGCGGTTCCAAGAACCACCCCGACGAATTATTATAACAACTTAGAATGCCCTTACCTTTAAACCAAAACCATGTCGTAACTTTTACCTTTTCCACAATTTCTCCAATTGACGTGTTTCCTTCTCCAAATAGTACCATGTTTCTTGCTAGCCATATTTGCCATGTTGTGCAAAGCCATAATGCGTTCCATCTATCCCTTTTTATGTTACCGTGCTTGTCTTCAAAATTTCCAAAGAAGTCTTCAAAATTCGTCCCAACTTCGCATTCGATTCCCAACCATGTAAATATTTTTTCCCATATAGCTCGTGCAAAGAGACATCCTCCAAATATATGCCAGGCCGTCTCAAGTTCTTCGTTACATCTATGGCATCCTCTACCTTCCACGCTTAAGAATATTCCTCGCTTTTCTAGATTTTCCTTTGATGGAATTCGATTTTGAACAAGTTTCCAAGTGAATGCCGAAACTTTGGATGGTGTCCATTTGTTCCAAATTTTATTTGCCCATATTTCCATTCCTTGAGCCGCTGCTCCTATGTTGAGCAATGCGTATCCCTGTTGTGCCGTATATACCTGCTGTCCATTCAGGTCCCATATCCACTTGTCTTCTTGTTCCAAGTCCAACCTGTAATTCTGACAATGTTCCTCTAGTTCCTGCAATGTTTGATTCTCTCTGTCTAATACCGGTCTTCTCCATCTCCAGTTATAACTTCTTGTACCTGAACCTGTTAATATTCTGTCTGCAATACTACATCCTTTTTCTGTTTCTAGTGCAAACAATCTAGGAAATTTTGTTTTTAACATCGTATTATTTTGACCCCAAATATCTAACCAAAATCTAGTGTCTCGTCCATTCCCTATTTGTCGTTTACACTTATTCAAGAACCAATCACCGTCTTCAATGACTCTCATAATGTCGAACCCCCAACATGACCATCCATTTTTCCTTTTCCTATTCTCTTTTAACCACTCTATATTATCTATGATCGAACCATATTTTGACAGCACTATACTTTTCCAAAGATCCCCACCACCTTCCATTAATCTCCATACCCATTTGCTTAAAAGTGCATTATTAAACCATTTAAGATTTTTGATTCCTAGACCTCCTTCTTTCTTTTCTCGACAAACCTTTTCCCATTTTACCCATGCGATTTTCCTTTTTTCTTGCTCCACTTCTCCCCCCCATAAAAAATTTCTTTGAAAGGCCGTAAACTTTTTTATTATAATACTCGGTGCCTTATAAAATGAAAAGAAATATGTTGGGTGTGCCGTTAGCACCGCATTGATCAAAACTATTTTTCCCCCTAGTGATAAAAAATTGTTTTCCCATAAACCGAGTCGTTTTTCGTATTTCACCAAAACCTCTTTCCAAATTTTTGTGTCTTTACCTCTTCCTCCTATTGGCATCCCTAAATATATGAAAGGTAATTTTCCCACCCCACAATTTAAATAATTTGCTTTTCCTTTAATGTTTTCATCATCAATTCCTATACCCATAAGGCTACTCTTCTTGAAATTAATCTTTAACCCGGACACAAGCTCGAAGCACCTAAGTACACACTTTATCGCTTTAAAGTTCTCATCATTCCATTCTCCTATTATTAGTGAATCATCGGCATATTGTAAAATTGACACTTCCACATTAGAGTTCCCACATTTGTAAGGTTTAAACCTACCATTAGCTATTGCCTTTCCAATCATCCTATTTAGTCCCTCCGCCACTATTAAGTATAGAAAGGGAGATAGTGGATCTCCTTGCCTAAGCCCTCTATGTATCTCAAACTCTTTAGTAGGACTTCCATTCACCAATACCGACATTTGAACATTCTTTATACATTCTTTAATCCATTTAATCCATTTTTTGTCAAAACCCAATAGCCCCATCATATCAAATAGGAATTCCCATTTTACCGAGTCATATGCCTTTTCAAAATCAATTTTCAATAAAAACATTTTTTTCTTCTTGCTTTTTGCTTCGTCGATAATTTCATTGGCTATTAAGACTCCATCTAAAATATATCTCCCTCCCAAAAAAGCCGATTGTGAATGTCATCAAGTACACCACTTAGTCTATTGGCCAACACTTTAGCAACAATTTTGTAAGTTCCATTTATCAAAGAAATAGGTCTAAAATCACCAATATTTACGGGGTTGCATACTTTGGGGATAAGCGAAATAAAAGTTTTGTGCATACCTCGGCATAGGCGGCCATTGGTGTGAAATTCTTCGAACATGCGCACCGTATCCGGCTTAATGATCTCCCAACATTCTTTGTAAAAAGCTCCTCCAAAGCCATCCGGTCCCGGGCTTTTGTCAACTCCGCATCCTTTAATTGCCTCTATAATTTCCTCTTCCATAAACGGTCTAACCAAATGTTCTGCCATTATTCGGTCTAGCTGTGCTCCTTGTAACTCTTGTACATTAAAACTTCTGTCTTCCCGTGTCTCGTAGAGTGATTCAAAATGTCCCCGAATACCACTTTTTACTTCTTCTACCTCCTCAAGCCATGTTCCGTTAATTCTCATACCTTTTATTTCATTAGTCTTTCCTCTTCTTTGCAATGCACCGTGGAAGAATTTCGTGTTCGCATCTCCATCCTTTACCCACAGTTTCTTTGCTTGTTGCTGCTTGATGTTTTCCTGAATGTTTAGTAATTTTTGCAGCTCCATTTGTTTTGTTCTGCATCCTCTTCTGTCTATTCTGTCCCCTGTATTAAAATCTGCTATTTCAGGCCCGTTCTGCGTGTTATCCTCCTGTGTGGACTCCATTGTGCTTTCTGTTTCAATTGCATTGTCTGAGGATTCATCCCTAATCCCACTTGTTTGCTGTCCTGCACTTGTTAGTAAATAGTCTATATTTGCATCTTCCTTATCCAACTCCTCACGTGCTAATTCTATCCTTTTTTGCAAATTACCTGTTACTTCAGTGCTCCATTTCTTTAGCTTAATCTTAACCTTTTTTAGTTTTTCATGAATTAAATAGCTAGCCCATCCTACCCCCTCTTGTTCGTCCCAGACTTGTTTAACTACAATTTTGAAATCCTTTTCTTTTGTCCAACTATTTATAAACCGAAACGGTTTTGGTCCCCAATCCTTCCCATCTTCTCTAAGTATTATTGCGGCATGATCCGATAAGCTACGTTTTAAACCATACTGTGTTATTTTAGGCCACTTACGTATCCAACTTCCCGACACTAAAAATCTATCAAGTCTACTACCCGTACCGTCATTTCCCCTATACCATGTGAGTTTTCTTCTGTGTAATGGCAAATCTATTAATCCCGATTCCTCAATGAATTTATTAAAATCACGTGATGCTCGTTTTCCTATCCCTATTCCTCTACCTACTCTTTCGGACTCATCTCTTACCGCATTAAAATCCCCGCAAACGCACCATGCTTCTTCTTCATTTGCCTCTATTTTTTCTTTTATTTCATTCCACATTTCCACTTTCTTTCTATCGTCACACGACGCATATACGTTTACAATATTCACCACCACCCCGTCCCATATCCCTTTAATTCCTAAGATCCCGCCTCCCCCCCAAATTTCTGTTTTAAGAAAAATCTTTGTATCCCATATACTTATCAAACCTCCTGAAGCTCCTACTGATCCCGAGTGAGCAAACTCTATAGTGTCAGAACCCCATAGTGTTTGCTAATCTTTTATCGCAATACTCTTTTTTCGTTTCTTGCAAACAGATAAAATTACACTTATTTTTTTCAACCATTTTCCTTATTTCTTTTTTCTTCAGCACCCCTCCTAAACCTCTAACATTATAACTCAAAATAATCATGATCCACCAACCTTAAATCCCATACCTGTGTTCTGTTGCGCTGGTTCCTTGTCACGTTCTTCCCATTTCTGAAACAACTTTTCTGCTATGTCTGCGTCTTGAGCATGCAGGATCCCCATCTTTTGTCCCTGTATCACATTCTGTTTTGCTTCAATATTATAGGCTTTGAATTTTACCTGTTTATTGCCTAATTTTATGTCCTCGTCCGTCGGAAAAGCCCCTCCGTCCAATAGGCTGATTTCTGTAAGTTTCTTGCGACCTCTTTTGAGAGTTGGTTTCCCTCTGTGAACGATTTCCAATGCCTTCTGTTCCTTGGTGTCCTGTGGCCTACATTCCTCCGATTTCCCTGCACAAGAAGGAGTATCATATTTCTTTAAAATAGACATAATCTGAAAAGGATCAGGGGAAGAATTTGCTTCCTGTGTAGCCATAATGTCTGCCACACTTCTTATTTTGGACTCTTTCTTTTGTTTTGATACTTTCTCCCTGATTTCACTTTGCTTTTCCATTTTTTCCTTGAGTTTAACATCATTGTTCTGCTGCTGTTTATCAACAGTTCCAACTTCTGCTGCTTTTTCTTTTGGTTCCTGTTTGTCGACCGCTACAACTTGTTTTAGGAGCCCTGGAATGTTATTATTCTCAGCTTGCTGTTCATGCTGTTCTCTTCCATTCGTTTTATTTTCACCTCCTGATCCCTTCTCCATTGTTTCCATTTCTCTTAATGTTTGTTCCAACTCGTTGTCCCATTCACTATCCATATTATTTTCCATATCCAAGTCATGATTCCATCCCTTCTCATTCTCTTCAAGCTCATCCTCCGTCTCTCCATCCTCATCAATTGCATCTTCAGAGGATCGGCCCGAAAAAGTATCTGAGATGTCATCCTCTTCTGTATTTATTTTATACTTCTTGCCTAGCTCTGTATTATTGACTACGTAGCACGACCCCATAAAATCTTCTATTAGGTACACTTCATACTTTTCTCCATGAATCCATAAATCTTCAGGTTGTCTGATTAGGCCCATTATCGACGTCTCTACCAAAATTCGTCCTCTTCGGAAATCAAGTCTCCCGTTCTCCTCATCTCCGAAACCCACCGTTCGTCAAATCCTATTGCCTAGTCGTATAAACGCTTCTTCTTTCCAATTATGTAGTGGCATTCCGTAGACACTGATCCAAATTGTTCTTCTTATGTTTCTAGCATGTTTCTTCCATTGTCTTATATCTTCAAACCACTGTTCGGCCCATTCCTTATCTTCGAACATTAATTTATTTCGAGCCTTTTCATCCCCGTTCAACAGCCATTCTTCTTCCGATAATCTTCCCACCTGAAATCCCCTATGTCCATTAACTGTCAGCAGATTCACCATCTTTTTGCTGTCCATTTTCCTCCGGAGTCTCACTATCAAGCAATTTTCCGCCCATCTTAGCTCTGCTGATCTTTCCCCGGTTATCTCCTTCTCCTTTTCCCTGTTGCTCTGATTATTCACCGTTATGTTGAAACCTTGTCCTTTTCCTGTTTGCTGTTTTGGTGTGTCTGTTGGTTTGCTCTGCTGAATAGTTGTATCACTTTGTCCTTTTCCGGTCTGCTGTTTTGGTGTTTCTGTTGGTTTGCTCTGCTGAGTAGTTGTATTATTATTTGCTGAGCTTTTCAAATCCCCCTTTTCCTTTCTCTGCCAGATTTGTGTCGGCTTTTTCATGCTCTGCTTTTCCTTTTCTGTATTTCCTGTGTTTATCGTTTTCTCATTCCCTGTGGACACTGCAACCTTTCTCATCCCTTCATCTTCTATTTTCTTCTGTTCGAATTGTGAAATGTTTGCTAGGAGCTTATAATTTCCAATCCATATGCCCTTAACCTTTTCCAAAATCTCCTTAGCATCGCATCCCTTGTCAAACCTAACAAATGCAAAGTTCTTCCTTGCCTTTGTCTATTTGTTTGGAATTGAAATGTCCCAAACCTTTCCAAACCTTCCCAGGATTTCTTTCATATCTTCTGCTTGCCATGAGTCTGGGAAGTTTGAAACGAAGATGTTGATGAATTTTTGGCTCATCTGATAGTGCCAAACCTTGCCCTCTTTCCTTTTCTGATTTCTCGATTGAACCCTAGTCCAACCTTCCTCCACCTCGTTCCCAGCTTGATTGATTGCAGCTGTGTCTCTTCTTCGGTCGTGCTTGCTGGCGGCGCCGGTGAAAGGATGGAAAACCGGCGAGTTTAGAGTTGCCCTAGGGTTTCTCTCTCCTCCTTTCTCTCTCATCTCAGTTTTCCTTATTCCTGCCTATATCATAAAGTCGAGTCGAGTCGAGTGCGGACGGATAACTGATCTGTCATTTTCCTTTTTAAAATGCACAAACTAGTTTCCACCTAACGATAAATTACCAGCCTTATTCACATTTACGAAACAAACTTATTTTCAGAGTAAGGTGATTGCACCCCCAACATATTCTCGCTTCCCTTTTTATTAAAATACAATAAAGTGCATATTAACACAAAGAAATAGGTTAATTAGCCATTCTTTTTGTAGAGGGTGATGTTCAAAAATCAAGTAAGCCACACAAGGTAAGAGTCGAATATTAACAAACCAGGCCTAAAAGGCAAATATGAAATAAAAGGTCCTAACGCTCGACAAACTGGTGTTATTTTGCGGCACTTCCTACTTTGAGCAAAAGACCTGCAACACAGTTGCTTCCCTGGAGATTTTGCAGACCTGCCAACTGGAATTGCCTGAGAAGAGGATTTGATTTCTTGGAGAAGATGTCGATGTTGCATGACTAAGAGTCCTCCTAAAGAAAGACGAAGAGCAACATAAGTTAAGTTAGTTCGAATATCCACTTTAGTAAGGCAACTTGGTGCGGCCAATTGGATTCCGAGCTCAGGGGCGAAGCCAGAGTTTTTGGTCAGGGGTAGCAAAATACCTTGACACAAAATCATTATCCAAAAATTAAAAAAAAAAATCGTGAAATTAAATATGATCATCTTCTTCTTTTTCTCTTTCTTTTTATCTCTCAACATTCTTTTAACTAAAAGACATATTGTGAAAATAAATATTAATTAACAAAAAGATAATGCTATAGATCAAATTCTATAAACTTGAAAAACATATAAAATCTCTAACTTTTTGTTAATATTTCAACAATAGGAAATTATGTACAAAAATGATAAGATTGTTGAATAACAATAACTAAATGTTATATGATGAAAGAGGGTCTAGTAACGAAAGTAAAAAAAATAAATATTGGTGATCATATGCTAGAAATAACATCATAAAGAAGTAAATTTAATTGTATGCTAAGTAGAAATTCCAACATTGTAAAGAGTAAAAAGGATAATATACTAGAAATTACTTCATTATAAAGAGTAGCTGGAAATTACAAGTTTACAACATTATAAAGAAGAAAAGATATATGTATAAATAAAAAGTAAACTGCTAAAAACTAAAATCTCATAAAGAGGAAAATGAAAATATTGTATAAAAAAATAACATAATTGCTGACACAAGGGGTCGAACCCAAGCGATCGCGCCTACAACCTGGAACTCTAACCATTTGAGCTACAAAGGAGATCAACATAATTCTTACACGCATTGTATATGTATAAATAATTTATTGTATATTTATTCGAGAGCATAATAGTAATTTTAGACTGAAAATTGAGGGGCAGCACTTGCTGCCCCTTGCTTCAATGTAGTTTCGCCCCTGTCCGAGCTTGATAACAAGCATCTCTACCATATTTAATGCTATCCTCACGTGGCTACAAGAGACTAGAGAGGAGACATCAGTAAAATAACAACGAACCTTGTTGAAGAGGTTTCAAAAGATAAACTTGCTCGTAATTTTTTCTCCTACCTAATCACTGAGGGAAATACAAACTAGTGAAGATGTAGTCTTTAAATAAAACTTAGTTATAGGTAAAAAAATCAGTAGTTATACGATAGCAGACTAGAATACTCAAATTAATTTAGTCCAAGTAATTAACAAGGGATTTATAAATAAAAGTAGGATTCTCAAAAAGCCAATTAACATTCCCACCATAACTGATAATCCATTATCCCGGAAAATTTCACCACGAGCAAGTGTGGTGCACTTCTCCCTCACTATTCACAAATGGATCTCATGTGGATCTCTTGAGATGATTGTCCGGGTAGATCTTGTGTGCATGGTTTAACAAATCAATCTCGTTAAAGCCACTCGGGTGAACACAATCTCATGTTGCCTCAGTGTATGCACTATTCCAGACCGTCACAAGGGTCTTCATTCGTTTCCGACTACCACTGAGAGAAATTGATATTCGATCACGAATATCATGCAAACCATCTTCAAGAACAATATCCCACTTTTACTTAACCAACTTCATCATGACCGTTAAATTTAGACATGTTGCACGAATAAGGTCTTCACTCACTTGCACA
>JAYMSL010004419.1:0-11121 GCA_036897195.1 Plantago coronopus | reverse complement strand
CGAATAGATCCGGATTTACCGACGAATAGATCTATTCGTCGGTAATTTACCGACGAATAGATATTCGTCGGTAAATCGACCGATTCGTCGGTAATACCGTCGGTACCGTTCGTCGGTATTTCCTGTTTTTCTTGTAGTGTCAATCATGCGATTACACTTTTCGATGTCTTCAATAGTTACAATGAAACCCCCGTCTCTCGTCCCTTCAATCGGTTTCCCCCTTCGAACCGCAGGGATGCTTCTCTCCACCCCCTTTACACACACTTCCCCACAAGTAACACATGATCCTTCATTTTCTGGTCCCACATGATTTGGACCATAGCAAAAAGTAATTGGATTTGGTCTCACAAAAGGATCATAGAAATTTGTCTCTTTAGTCTTCTTTATTTCCTCCAACGCTTTCATCACTAGTCCATCGTCATTTAAGGTCCTTCTACTTTTGTCATTTCTCAATAGCTTTTCCACACTAGTTTCTGCCAGAGACTTAGCCGATTTCACCTGTTCCTCCTTCTGCAGTAGCTGCTCAGCCAGCTCATAAATTTCGTCCTTCTCCCTTACCTCATCTTCCTGCGCCACAGTATGTTTCCCACCATCTTCCGCTCCTTCTCCCTCTTCTTGCCTCACCAAATGTTCACCATCCATCCCCAGGTCCTCTTCAACACCATCACTGAAAAATTCAGTTTCGTCATCCTCGTCCCGACAATCCTCCGATGATTGCCTTGAATAGATATCCGACTCCTCCTCGTCTCTGTCCCTCCTTTCCCACATGCGAGCACACTTACACTCACAACCCAACTGTTGTGCTTCTCCAAATTCCTCGATAATCATAATTGTATACTCCTCCTTTGGCCTATTGGGTTCGAGATCCAAATTTAACTTCGATTCAATTCTAATGATATCAAAGTCTTTCGTTTCAACCAACACTCTACCCCTCCTAAAATCGTCTCTTCCAACAACCCCCTCTCCTATCTCAATAACCCGACCAATCCTACTACCAATCTTTCGAAATACAAACTCGTTCCACCAATGAAGCGGAACTCCATCAATGTTGAGCCAAACTCGACGGTATTGGTTTCTTTCCTTCCTTGACCACAATCTCATGTTTGTAAACCACTGATTCGCCCATTCCTTATCCTCCTCCATCAGTTTGCTCCTCACCTCCTCTGTACCATTTAGCAGCCATTCCGATTCCGATAACCTGCTCACAGGCAAATCCTTATGTCCGTTCACCGCTAGAAGATTCTCTATTTGTTCCTTCTCCATATCTTTTGCTATCTGTACCACAATACAATTCATTGCCCATGCCAAATTCGGGTTGGTTGTTGGATTCTGCTTTGTTTCCTCCACCCCTCTTTTTTGTTCCTTTAAGCCCCCATTCTTCTCTACCTGATCCATCGCCTCCCTAAGCTTCTCTCCATTTTCAACAACCTTTTTCGTGTCCCCGTTTACTGAACCCGGCTCCAGTGGTGACCTCAATTTCTCGCGGTACTGTACTAACGGCGCCTTTCCCTTTTGTGATTTCTATTTCTCTGCCTCCACCGATCCTATCCCTTTTTCCTGTTGCCTTTTGATTTCTTCCATTACAAGACCTTGAAGGTATTGTTTGGTTTTTTCCTTATTGTTCCCACGGATTTCCAAAGGTTCCTTTGCCCCGAACTTCGCCTCATTCGCCAAAAGCTTGAAACTTCCAATCCACATCCTCTTTACTTTTTCAACTATACTCCCCACTTCTTGGTTTCTCTCGAATCTGACAAAAGCAAAATGTTTCCCAGCTTTAATTTGTTCTTTTTCCGAGCGACATAAACTTGATTGATCTTCCCTATCGGTTCCAATATTTGTTGCAATTCCTTCGCCTCAATGTTTTCCGGGAGATTCGCCACATAAACGTTGATAAATTTTGCTGCCAGTGTTCTCGACCAGACATACTCTTCCTGGGCTCTCTCATTTTGTTTCTTACGTTGGACCTTGACCCATCCTTCACCATTCTCCTCTTCGACGACCTGGATTCCACCAATATGACACGGTTGTTTACCTGAGATCGCTGTGTTATTGTTTGGGTGTTTTACTGGAGCCACCGGCGGCCGTCTGAGCCCGCCGCTTGCCTCCATCGTGTTTTGACCGTTGTAATTCCTCAGAGCATTTAGGGTTTTGACCGTTGCCTCCATCTGTATCTCAGAGCAGTCAAGGTGATGTTCCATTTCACTCAAGAGTACTACATCTTGATATAATGATCACTTATTGACCACTTCCTCTATTTTTTTCTTCATTTTCTATTATATATCAGTTCTTCATTTGTGTATAACATAATAAATCTGCATGGTAGATTTAGAAAATGCATGTATAATAATCTACACCTGACAAAACTGATCAAAAACTCAACTCGATCTGAACACAAAATCAGATTCAATTATTCAAAGTATATGTTTTTTTTTTTAAAAAAAAGAGAGTATATGTTCATGAAATAAACCCGAACTTGATCCGAAAAGGTTTTATTCGACAATGACCTGAGCCAAGCTAACTCGTAATAATCTGATCAAAATAGTACACAACCTAATTAGTTGACGTAAAATCATCTAGTATGTCTCTGCTAATATTGATCTACAAACTGACTCTCTTTTATAATAAAAACTAGTTACAACCCGTGGCGTTGTCACGGCCTAGTTTTACTTTAATGTAATTGATTTCGGACAACAATCAAAATATGTTATAAACTCATTCGAAAGTTACATCGGTTGTTAGACAGAGAGATTACACATAGAAGTTAAGACAAAAAGAGTAAAATACTTGACCACCACACTTTGTTATCTCCAAACTACACGCCCGTGTAGTTAGTTTCCGTGTCGAAGTAGTAAACGAGGGGGAAGTGAGAAAAGCTAGTTCGACGTTAGGTTCATGTTTAGTTGTATAACTCTTACCTCATAGTTTGGTGGAAACTTCTTTGTAAACCACATTTACCGTTAGTCCAGTTGGCCGTCCCTCGTTGTCAATGCTAACACCTTCAAGCCCTTCTTACCCATAACTCTCGAGAAGGCTGACTAACTGTCCATGGCTAAATACTGGCTTTGACAGGTATAAAAGCTACATGAGCAAGTGACTGACCTTAATGATCATTGTATAGAAAACTGATACTGAGAACTGTCTACACTGGAAACGTATCAGAAATTTGGTTAAGTCAAATGGTGACAAATCCATCCTTGGTGTGTATACTTCATGTCTAGAGTTCTGGCGAGGGATGCCAGTAGCTCTAATAGCATGTTTTTTTTTTAAAAAAAAGGAGCTCTAATAGCATGTTATGCAATGCTAGCTACAATTAGTCTTGTACCATTACACAGTTCGACTCAGTGGTCAATGTTCCTCAATAACATGACAGGACACCCAACCTTGAGCTGAATCAAGTTGTTAGGCAGCCGAGATGCTAAGATGGTATTAAGAAACTCGACTGAATATAAATCTTCACGGTTTACTTTCTCATCCTCATCGGGAACAAAACTGTCAGAACTTAAGAATTACTTCGTATCCCCATGCAACAGTGACATAACATGATCACTTATCTTGGAAACAGTCTCATTCCTAGGGGGCTAGAATTGCTGTATCTTGGAAATATGCACTAATACTTTTATTTTTCGACAGATCTAGATATGTACTCTCAACGATCACATTTATTGGTTCAGACGCATCTTGTATTAGTAACTCATCAGGCAATTGGAACTGAACTTCACTGTCATTCTCTCCTCCAACCTTTCCATCACCGACTTGAAGAAGCCACTCAACAAACTCCTAATATCTTGGACTTCGTACGGATATCCCCCGCACTAAACAATACAAAATATGTTAGTATATAGTAGTGGGGCGGTCCAAGATATAAATACATATAAATAGCACAAATAGTAGTACCTGCATCCACATATTTTTAGTCAACTTCAATATTTTGCATGTACTCCAAATCTGATTATATGACAAAATAGTGTGGTGAACAATCATCCAGTATGTCTCTGCTAATATTGATCTACAAACTGACTTTCTTTTATAATAAAAATTACATTGGCATGTCAATAGAACCGGGAGTGGGGCATAGGACATTGATTAGTGACACCAACAACTAGTGTCATCAATGGAGCCATGCAAATTTCTTTTTGTCTATAGAGAATCCAATGTCGTAGCAGATATTTTTAACTCGAAAATGAAGTTCATTCAGGGCGAGCTTAACTGATCTAGATCTCCCTTCTCAACTACTGTATCCCTTAGTTATTTTCATACAGAACGAGACTTTTGTCTATCTGTAACTTTCAGATTATATTATTCACGGCTTATCTTGTACTAAGACTCGTTTTGTTTTAGAGTCAGATGTGATTAGCTTCGAATCTGAATAAGTTTTTCCCTCCGTTCCATTGCAACATTTCTAGGGTTGATTTTATTTTCGAACTTTAACCACAACTTACTCCTAAATTATAACGTATTCAAATGTAATAAAATTATGTTACATAAGTTCATAATATATTTTTAAAATTTCTTTTTGTTGTATAATATTTTGATTAATTCGCGGTGAAAGTAAAAAAAAAGTCAATCATAGAAAGGTTGTAATGTAATGAAGGTAGTATTAGTGCATTTATTTTCAAAATATAACTAATTGTTGAGTTGGACGGTCCATTTTGGTGGTCTTTGAAAATCCCAAAGAGGAGAATTACAAGCCGGTACCCTCTCCGTTTGGACGTAATTTTCACGAAATTGCAAGGCCTAAGTACGATACTCTATGGTTGTAATTGGCGAGGGGAAAACTATCTGGCCAGCCCATTCAAAATATGAGTGGACTTGGACGCCAATAAACTACAAGGCCCAACTATAGTTCATTGATTAGCCCATTCCAACATTAAAAAAACGGAAACGAAGATGCAATCTGAACTTCCATCTTCAACGGCTTACCTTGATAACAAAGGAAAAGAGCTGACGAAGCTAAGCACCTATATTAATCGACACCAAAAACCCCAAATTATATCAACAATAAATTCCAGAATCAACAGGACAAAATCTCGAGAAACTAGCTGAATTCTCCTTCAATTTTGTCCAAAGACTTCTTTTTATTCCTTAATTCATACTCCACTGAATTAGTCTTTTCGATTCTGGATTGTTTGCTTTCTTCTGATCGCGCATTTTTTCTCAAAGTAATTTTTTGTTATTCGAATCCATTGATGACTTCTCGGACTCTGAGGAGGAGGCTTCATCACAGTGATGTTGATGGTGGAAAGTACGATCGTTACGAGACTTCTGGTTGTGATACATTGAACGAGCCCTTACTGGGAGATAGGGATTACGGTGATGATGATAAACGTGTTGAGGTATTTAATTTTGCAATTCGAAGAAATGATTGATGGATTTTGTTATCTTGAGCTCAAGTTTTAATTTTGTGTATTCCATTGAGCTAATTTGTTGGACTGATCTGTGTGCAAGGGTCAAGCATTGGCAGATATTTTGAATGATGAGAGGAATAAGGAGCGACTGCACTGGACATTTTTGTTTTCTAATATAATCGCGCAATGGGCACAATGGTTAGGTTGGATTTCAATTTCATGCTTTTTTTCTTTCACATTTCCTTGTCAAGTATGTGATCATGATTTCAGCTTCAGTTCCAAGGTTCAATCGGGGATCGTAATCAAATTTGAAAGTGGTGGCACACATAATTGTTTTAAGTGAAGTATATCTTCAACTTAAGGTGTAGTTTCTCCAGTAGAGATAAGTGTTAGTGTTATTTATGTTTTGATCACGGGTGAGAATGCGATGATGGTATAAATTAGTTCTATGTGTAATGTTTCTTTAAGCATACATGCTTCATTACTTTTGCCTGTTTTGCTATTGGTTTGACATCAGATGAGCTAGTATAATGGAGTTAATCAGTTGTTCTATCGTTGCTTTATTTCAGCAAATGTTGTCCTTGGTTCTGGATCACTGATTGGACGGTTTCTGCCATTTCTCTCAAACACCCAAAATGGGGCAAACCATCTCCTTCCACCTGTTTTACTTAATCCCTTACAGGTATGCTCAAGCTACTCATCTCAATGGTGAAGGATAGTTTTCCTTTCTTGTTCTATATTCTGCTCTGTGTGATAAAAAATTATACCTCCCAGTTACAAGATACGGGTTTGGTTTCCTGATTGCAATTACTTGAAATCCCCTTTAATGCCTTAGTTTTCCCCATTTCCGGGGACAGTAAATATCTGATGTTATCATCTTCATCATAGATGCCTAAAGGACAAATGACTATTTTGCTTCATTAGATATGGACTTTGCATATATTAGATGATTACTTACTCATAACCTGCTGTGCATATTTGTATTTTTTTGGCTGCTTTGTGCATGTGCATGTAGGAGATAGAGTGACATAAAAGTTTAATTTCTTGGACTGTCTAAAATGGAATGGTGCTGGTAATGTAGTCATTATAGGGTATCTAGCTCTTCATTTTCGATTTGATCTAGCTGCTTCTGATGGATAAGATATCCTATCTCGCTATCCTATCCCACTTCGGTCGTATAGATCATACAATCAGTATTTGATTGGTCTACATCACCAATCCCTGTAGTGATTCTATGAAACATTCTTGAGTGCTACATATGCTCTATATTCCCTTTCCTTTCTCTGCAAGGTTGTGCAGTTTTGGATATAATCTATGTTCAACCTCAATTCTTCATCTCATTGCTGCCAGGAAGCAAGACTGAAATATTTGAAGCAGAGGCTGGCGGTTCCTTTTGATGGATCTCTTATGGAGCATCAAGTACGTATTTTCTCGTTTCCCTAGAATTGGAGATTTATGAAGATCTATCTGGACTTCTCAATTCTCATATATTTAAAAACTAAGGATCCGCTGGTATAATTTTCTTGCAAATCGGTCCACTGGAGAATTAGGCTCATTCTAGTGTTTCTGATTTCTCGATGACTCAATTTAAACATTTTTAGTTTACTGTTGGAGTACATTATGATTGAAAGAAATTCATCGATCAAGTTTGTCTACTTACTATTCATTATGGAGATTGGTCTATAGAGGGTTTATTTCATCTTTGGCTTAGTTTTCATTAGGACACTGTTATATTCTGCTGGAAGAACTGTATATCGACCTGGTATCAAATGTATGGTTCTTGCTATGTTTTTCAGTTATCATTCTTGTATTCCTAGTCATCATCACAGTAATTCAGGACACAGCTTGAGTATTCAATTTAATTAGCAAGTGAAATAAACTCTCTCTGTAAATATAAATGATAAAATTAAATTACCTGTCATTAGAAGTATAATTATCTGTATGATGAAGATGATAATAGATAGGCCCCTGGTTGATGGAAATTATTGTAGTAATTTTAATTTCACATGTGATTTTGTTAATGAGTATCTTAAAATGGACTTGCTAGTTTCCTCTAGCAATGGAGGAAAAATGCTTGACATTCAAAGGGACCTCCTTAGTAACTTTACTTGTTACTTCATCTTGTTTGCTTCTGCTGATAAGCAAATGTACATGTAGGCTTTTGAAACCCACATAAATTAAAATTGGTTTGCAGGATGCACTTAGACAACTATGGAGTCTAGCATACCCTGACAGACATCTCCCATCTATTAAGTCAGAACTTTGGAAAGATATGGGTTGGCAGGGATCTGATCCCTCGACAGATTTCAGGTCAGTGACTAGTATTCATTTTTCTGTTAACAACCCCGCAAAATTTTGTTTTAAGTTTCTTTTTATCTACTTTAGAAATTGACATACATATCATTTCTAGGGGAGGAGGTTATATATCATTGGAGAATCTAATCTTTTTTGCCAATACGTATCCGGTTAGTCTTCCTCATCTCTGTCTTCATTTATTTGAGTGATCTTCACTATGTTGTTTCTTACCTACTGGCCTGATTTCTTAATCGAATGCTCTGCTTAATGAAAATTGTATCATCTAGAACGCTGAATTTGTAATACCTTGTCTTAGTTGTGGAGAGCTCCTGTGGTCCGTAAAAATGAACTTGAACTTGTGTAATTAACCTGCTTAGTATATTTTGAGCAATTTAAAGTGTGATCTAGTGTAGAAAAGGAACACCATATTTGATATTTTGCTTTTCCGGAGCGGGGTTCTATGGTCCTGTATGTAGCCATTTAAGCAGGATAATGGAGAGAGATGGAGACAATATAAATCATGTGATTTCTGTAGTCTATTAGTGAGATGTTCTAGACAGTCAAGACTGAACTTACTTTGCTTGTTTGACAGAATTTTTTACGTAGTTCCTTTTTCTCTGTAAATTGTTTCTTGTGTAGTGCTAATAGTAATCAATGGAACTATGGAAGTGTGACGCTAGTTCGAGGAGCAAAATCTGGGCCAGGACTCCATTGTTTTATAGATATTTCTAGATCTTCTTGGCAATTATACTCTCCATTACTTACAATTGTATATTTCTCTCATATGGTGTGAACTTGTTCATTATATAACCCATATATTCTTTATACATAACCTTGTTCATTTTCACCAAGTTACTCTGCCTATTTGGTTGCTTGGGTTATCCTGATATATTTTCTATTGAATATTGTACTCTGTTTCTGCTTTATAGGAAGCTTTTCAAAACTTGTTAAATAAACGAGATGGGGAGAGGTCTGAATGGGAGTACCCATTTGCTGTGGCTGGCATAAATATATCATTTATGTTGGTTCAAATGTTAGATCTTCAGTCAGGTACCAAACTTACTATCAGTATGTTGTAATGCTGATATTGTTTTTTGTTTCTCATGTTTACTAAAAATACTAATGCAGGTAAACCTAGTACTCTTGCTGGACACCGTTTTCTGGAATTCCTTAGCCAAGACGAGATGGCTTTTGACAACCTGTTCTGTGTTGCCTTCAAAATGTTGGATGCACAATGGCTTGCAAAGCGTGCTTCGTATATGGAATTCAACGTAAGAACGCTCTTATCTTTTGCTATTGAGGAAATTTTCTCCGATGCTTTCGGACAAATAGAAATTACAAGTCCCAAAAGCAACTTGTCACTATTCAGCACTCAATTTCCACTTTTCCATTAACTCAATCTCATTTGATCTTTTACCAATTCCTCTTTCTACCCTATTATTTTAGTCTCTCCCATCGTTTTAACAACCTTAAAAAGTCAGAGAACCTTTTACACACCTATTCAAATACTCCTACAAAACACTATGTTTCCTTAACTCAATCCAAAATACAATGTTTTCAGCCTCATCTAACCTGTGGTTATTCCCGGACTAAGGAAGTTGAACTAAACGTACACCAGATACACGGTCGTTTTTACATCTAACGTAAGTTCAATGTCGAATCATTTGTATTAACTATTGCAGAAGCGTGGTCTGAGTACAGTACAGGGGACCAGTTTTTGGACCTATTAAAACAACCAAAAATTGTGTAGTCTTAGAATAGAGAGATGCAGACTGAGTTTAAGCTTTATTTCAATTTATGCGATTATCTTTATACTCCATCTGAAATCTAATCTATATTGCCTTTGCCTAGGATGTTCTCAAGTCCACAAGATCACAACTAGAGCGTGAGCTTGCACTGGAAGATGTATCCAGCGTTAGAGATTTGCCAGCATATAATCTATTGAAATCGTTGGCAGACTAGCACAAGTCTGGATACTGCATCTTGAAGAAACTGTCCCATATAGAAGCTGTAAATTACCCTATACAAACTTGATGTATCATCCAGTGTACCTTTTGCACATGATTTTTCTATAAGAAACACATTTCTTTTCTTGAGAACCCTGTTTATTTAGTCCAGTACTATAGTACTATTTGGCAGATATATCCTTTACAGAAAATCCAACCAGCTCATCCCACTAATGCAGTGTTACGGTGAGATAATGGTCCACGGACCACGGTCCACCACTCTCTCATAATCCATCTTTGATACATCCCCGCAAAATCATCCCGACTGCCCATCTGCATTGTAACATATTGATAAAAAATGCGAAAATGATTGCATCAATAAACTCTATTGTGTTTAGCTATCTTTATTTGGAGGAAAACTCTGACTTGTGCAAATTGTTTTGTTGTAGTGTGGACTTGGTAACTTTTTTCTTGTTTTTCCGACTAGTGTGATATGCGAATTTTCCTGTAGTTTAGGCAAATCAAGTGTTGATGTTTTCGTGTATTGTCTACATCAGTTTGAATGCATAGGTAAAAGAAGATACAGAGAATGCATGGTTTATTCATGTTTCAACACTGCCTGTTGAGTATTTCCCTTACATTTTGGCTCATAAGAGAGCATTCCTAGCCCAGTAATCAGTGATCTGTATACCACAGTCTATGTACCAATATAATATCCCATACACGATTATGTCATCGGCACTCTTAACATCCCTTTCAGTTATTGTGATTGTATCTAAGCGGGATGACAACCTTGCTCATTTTCATCTGCGGATTTGAGATACCATCTGTGAAGTCGTTCTGAAGTCTTGATTACCTGCAAAATGGTTGAACATTTCATCAGATGGATGATAAATGAATTGGAAAGTCGACGCCCCATGACATGTTAAGTACTTCCAGAGATATACCTCTCTGCCCCAATCTATTCTCCATGTCATGTAACAGAGTGCAAGTGTCTGAGCAACAACTCCACTTATCAGTCCAATCCATATACCCTATGTACAATGTTACAAAAGTTAGAACAGAGTTCAGATTTCAAAGCGACTACAGTCGAATCCAATCCATCTGCCCTATTTCTCACCTTGACTTGAAGGTCAGTTACATATCCAAGAAGAGCTCCGAGTGGTAGCCCGATCAGATAAAAGCATATAAAGTTGATTACTGCAACTGTAGTTTGCAGACCTGAACCTATTGCCACACCTGATATCAAAGAGGTTCAGATAAAGTACACAGGCTTGTATAATCAATTTGTTTGTATGACTTGAGTAGTTGTTGTATACCTGATAGCACAGGGTATAGGCCATTTAACAAGATTGAGAAACCAAGCAGCACAGACAGGTCCCCAACGGTCTTTATAACTTCCTCTTCACCGGAGAACAGATATCCGATTTTGCTTCCAAGTGCCCAGCATATAATCCATCACACCATCGATCTTGCAGCTGCTTGGCTGACAAGGACTTTGATTGCGAACCTGGCAGCTTTTTCGCTTCCCCCTC
>JAYMSL010004418.1:0-11121 GCA_036897195.1 Plantago coronopus | reverse complement strand
ACTCTGTAGATTCACAAACATAGATACTGAAACTAGTTATGCTGCAACAGCTGAACTAGTCAAAATACCCCTGAATTGAGCTGCTGATAAATGGATGTAGCGGAGGCGAAAAGGCACCAGGTTGTTATATAAAGGAAATCCCCATTTACTTGCCAATTCGAAAGTGAATACTTCGAAATGTCTAACTCGCATAGGGAGTAGGTACAAAGGATAGTCTCTTGCTGCGCCACGAAGAATGTCAAGGCCAAGGTAGGTTCTGCTTCGGAGAAAGTTGCATTCCTGGGCTTTTCTTAGGCATATATCTCGTATGAAATCATGAATTTGGATACATTTTATTTTCCCCATATACCCGTGGGCTCCAACTGAGATGAGATTTCTTTCGACTAGATCAGTTAGATACTGGATTGCAGTATCCTCTAAGCACTTGTTGCCAACTGGTTTTAGAAATCCCTCAGCGACCCATATCTTGACGAGTAGAGAGACTCGAATGTCAAAGTCCTCTGGGAAAACACCCATATAAAGGAAACATGACTTCAGATGAACAGGTAGGTTGTCATAACTCAACGATAGCATCTTTAAGAACTGGTTATCGTCTCCAGAAGTAATGATTGAGTTTATATCTCCTGCAACAATCTCCCATGAATCCTTTGTCATATCAGACCGAGCCAAGTGTTCAGAAATCACAACAATTGCCAAAGGTAATCCCTTGCAACCTCTGGCAATCTTTCTCCCAATATCCTCCAACATAGATGGACAACCATCGAGGGCAAACACTCTGTCTTTGAGCAGATTCCAACTATCTTCTTCATCCAAGTATCCTAACTCATATGGAAGATAAGTGCCAATACATGAAGCCACACTTAGAAGCCTAGTGGTTAACACGATTCGACTGCCACCGCTATTGTTTGGCAAAAATCTTCGTATTTCACTCCAGACATTTTGATCCCAAATATCGTCCATCACAATAAGGTACTTTTTATACTTCAGACGCTTGTACAATCTCTCCCCTAGATATTCGAGTCCATCAAAACCCCCAACGTCCCCAACGTCTTCATGTAATAACGATAGAAGAATACTTGCTACATTGTACGACTGAGTTATTGTTACCCATGCACAAATATCAAAGTGACTCTTGGTAGACGGGTGTATATAAACTTGTTGGGCAAGCGTAGTTTTACCAATACTATCAGAGATGCTGCGGAAAATGAATGATGACAAGGGAATGCTTAGAATAGTTTGTTATTGCTGCAGAGGAATTCAAAAACCGTAAAGAAATTTACAAACTATCTACGTATATATACTACACAAGAGATTCTAGAACCTATCACGAATTAAACACTAATTACACAAACTAACTAATCCTATCACGCGCTTGCATCAAAACGCGTCTAAGCCCTAACAGAAAACGCAAGCAACGTGGAGTAAATCGTCTGGATTGAGAATTCTGCTGTTTAGGTTTAAGAACCCTAATCTCGGCTGATTTGGGGACGCTCTTGCAGAGACGCTCCGAGCGGCTGTTGAGACGAACTGAAAGTTCGTTATTTACTCTGTTTATTTCTTCATTGATTCTGCTCTTGATTTCTTGAACTTCTAGCACCAAATTAACCATACTCTGAGATTCCCCCTCAAGATGGGAATGGATATCAGTAATTCCCATCTTGCATAGCATTGTCTTCATCGAGTCTGCAGAAACTGCCTTTGTGAAAATGTCTGCAAGTTGCGACTTAGTATGTATATATTCCGTCTTGATGATTCCAGCTTGTACCTTTTCTCTTATGAAATGTTGATCCACCTCTATATGCTTTGTTCGTTCGTGGAAAACTGGATTACGCGTTAAGTGTAAAGCGGATTGATTGTCACATAGTAGCATTGTTGGTTCTTTCACAGTGATTCCAAAATCTTGTAGGATGAAGCGTATCCACATGACCTCACAAATTGTTTGTGTCATTGCCCTATACTCAGATTCTGCTGAAGATCGACTCACAACCGTCTGTTTCTTTGTTTTCCAGCTTATCATCGATTTTCCAAAGAAGATGCAGTAACCTGTTAAAGATCTGCGAGTGTCTTGACAAGCTGCATAATCAGCATCTGAGTATGCTATTAGTTCTTGATTCTTTTCTGCAGAGAAAAGAACTCCTTGCCCTGGGCTTCCCTTCAAGTACTTGATGATGTGAAGTGCAGTTTCAAAATGTTTCTTAGTTGGATTTTCCATATATTGGCTCAGCATGTTAACTGCATAGCAAATATCTGGCCTTGTCAAAGTTAAATACAGAAGCTTTCCAACTATTTTTCTGTATTTTGACACATCCTTCAGAACTTCTCCTTGTGCAGAAAGTTTGTGATTCTGTTCAATTGGTGTCACATAAGGCTTGCACCCCATCAATCCATATTCTTGAATGATCTCCAAAGTATACTTGCGCTGGCACACATAGATTCCTGATTTAGCTCTTGCTATTTCCAAGCCAAGGAAATACTTTGGATGACCAAGATCTTTCATTTTGAAGTGAGTTTGCATTTGTAATTTGACCTTGTCAATTTCTGCTTGATCTTTACCCCCAATCAAAATGTCATCTACATATACCAATATACAAATGATACCAGTCTTGGCTTGTTTTGTGAATAAAGAATGATCATTCTTGGATTGTTGAAAACCTAGGGTTAACAAAGATTGAGTGAACTTGCAATTCCATTGCCTAGATGCTTGTTTTAACCCGTAAATGGATTTCTTGAGTTTACAAACAAGGTTATTGGATTGTGTATGTGGAGATTCCCCCTCAATACAATAGCCAGGTGGTAAACGCATATAAATGGTTTCTTCTAAATCCCCATTAAGAAACGCATTATTAACATCCATTTGACAAATATTCCACCCTTCTTGAGCAGCTATGGAAAGAAATAAACGTATAGTAGTGTGTTTGACAACTGGACTAAATGTCTCAGTATAGTCGTGACCAAATCGTTGAGTGAAACCTTGTGCAACAAGACGAGCTTTGTGCTTGTCAAGAGACCCATCAGCTCTGAGTTTAGTTTTAAAGACATACCGACAGCCAATAGGTTTAGCACCATGAGGTAAGGGTGTAACAATCCATGTATTATTATCTTCCATGGCTTGTATTTCAGCTTGAATAGCTTTTCGCCAATGCGGATATTGCATAGCTTCATTGAAAGAACTAGGTTCTTCGAGTAATGATAGAGTGAAGATGAACTTTCGATGTGAAGGTGATATATTGTTATATGAAATATAATTTGTGATTGGATGTGAAGTAGATGAACGAGAATGTAGTGTTTCACAATGAAAGTCAAGCAAAGTACGAGGAACTTGTGTCACACGTGTAGAACGTCTAACCCTAGGTTCACTAATATGATCTGGACTAGAATGAGGAGGTGAAGTTGAATCAGCTTGAATTTCATCATCATTAGAAAGCACAAGATCATTATTAGTTTCACCTGGGGGTTGTGAATCACTACTTGGAACTGGATTGACAGACACTGGAAATTCATCAAACCAAACAGGATCAGTTTGATTTGTGAGATGGATACCATCTTGTATACTAGTATCTGCAAAAGGAAAAATGTCTTCACAAAATTTAACATCCCGTGAAGTGAAAACATTTTTGTTCTCAAGATCATACATTTTATACCCTTTAACTTGTGAGTTATAACCAATAAAGACACATTTACGTGACCTCTCTCCAAACTTATGCCGTAGTTCTTTTGGAACTAGAGCATATGCAAGGCAGCCAAATACTCGAACATTACTATAACTGGGCCTTTGATGAAATACTATTTCAAAAGGTGTTCGACCATTCAAAACATCCAAAGGTGTTCGATTGATTAAGAAAGCTGCTGTGAGCACTGATTCACTCCAAAACTGAAGTGGTAAATGTGAATGAAATAGAATGGAACGAGCAACATTCAATAAGTGTTGATGTTTTCTTTCAACAGTTCCATTTTGTTGAGGTGTGTATACACAAGTTTTTTGATGTCGAATGCCATGTTCATTATAGAACTCATCCATTTGAAACTCAAGACCATTGTCACTTTGTATGACTTTAATGGTGGTCTTGAATTGAGTTTGAATAAGTCGAATGAAACTTTGTAAAGTAGCTCTCACATCTGATTTAAACTTAAGCAAATAAATCCAAGTCATACGAGAAAAATCATCTACGAGAGTGAGAAAGTATTGATGACCATGGAGAGATTGTAAAGAAAACGGACCCCAAATATCACAGTGCATAATGTCGAAACAAGCACGAGTTTTCTTAACATGGAAAGGAAAAGATTCTCGTCGTTGTTTGGCTTTGTAACAAACCTCACAACTAGAGAATGAAGAACTACGTACTACACTACTAATTCTCTCAATGGCTTGTAGTTTATCTAAGGGAATATGTCCCATTCGATAATGCCAGAGATGTCTTCTTACGCTACTAGGAACATGAGAAATATGCTTAGAACCAGAAACTTGTGACACTTGCTGAAACCCTTCATTCACCTGCTTGCCTACTTGATCTTGCCTTCTTGGAAACTCTACACGAAACAGTCCTCTAACCCTGTTTGCTCTTCCAATCCTCTTCGAAGAGGATTGAGTCTGTATGAAACAAGAGTCATTAGAAAACAGAAAATCTAGTATACCTTCATGTGAAATTTCTCCAATAGAAATGAGATTAACTTTAAAGGAAGGTACACAAAGAACATTCCTCAGTATTAATTCTTTTGTTAGCTGAATATCTCCCATATGTGTTACCTCGATACGTGTGTGATTGGGAAGCTTAACAAAAGACTGAAAAACACGAACATTGTGTGTAAATAAATCATAATCTGAAGTCACATGATTTGTAGCTCCTGAGTCTAGTATCCAAATAGAATAAGCTTGTGAATGTGACTGTGAATAAACTGATTGATTTTGATTGACTTTTACTGAATTATTGCTGTCAAACACATGAGATGAAGTGTGTGATTGTGACTGCACATTAGGGTTTGATTGTGCACAGAAAATTTCTGAAATAGACAGACAAGAGTTAAGATCTATACCAGCAAAACGAATAGCCTCATCAACTTCTGCCTGTGTCATGTGATTCACCTCTCCTTCTTCAAAAACCTGCTCACCACCTCCATTGTTCAGAACATCAATGACTTGCTTGACTTGCTGTGGAGTGTATCTACGTCCATGATCTGCAACCTTTGTGACTTCTTGCTCAATCTCTTGCAACTGCACATTGTTGGCACTAGTACCAGAAGTAGTCGACATATAGTCTGAATGACTAGAACTAGCTGCAGAGATCCTTCCTCCCCTTCGACCACCATAAGTAGTAGTAGCACGTCCTCCACGCACTGTGTATGGAACAAAGGAAGGAGCTCTAGTGAACTTGAAATCAGCAGGGAAGCCGTGAATACGATAGCAAGTATCCACCAGATGGCCATCCTTCTTACAATAGGTACACTTCATGTGTTCCTTTTCCTTGCGCTTGTTTCCATGATGAAGATGCATTGTTGAGCTTTCAACACCCAGATTCATAGGAGTACGAGCTAGTTTCTGCCTTTCTTCCTGCAAAACAAGTGAATAAGCTTTGTCCAAGGAGGGAATTGGATCCATGATGATGATTTGCCCTCTCACAGTTTCAAAAGCATTAGTCAACCCCATCAAGAACTTAAACACATTATCTATTTCTTGTGTGTGAGCCAAATCGTGGAGACTCTTGCACTTGCAAGTTCCACAGATGCAACCAGGGTTAGACCTATAATTCTTCAACTCAGAAAGTAAAGCAGTAAGGCGAGTGAAATATTCAGTAACACCAAATGAGCCTTGAACAAGAGTGGCGATATCATGCTGTATCTGGAAGATACGCACGTTATCAGGCTGAGAGTAGCGTACTTTCAGCTTTTCCCATGCCTCTCTTGCCGTCCCTTCATGGCTGATAGCATTGGCAATCTCTGGAGAAACTGAGTAAATCATCCAGGCCAGAACGAGAGAGTTACAGCGCACCCAAGCTGGATAAAACGGATCACCAGTGGGCGGTGCCTCAAGAGTGCCATCAATGAACATTGACTTGTTTCTCACAGAGAGAGCAAGAGTAAAAAACCGAGTCCAAGTTTGATAGTTGTGCTGGTTGAGTGGTGGAGAAATGGCTACAGCATTAATGCGATCATTTGGTCCAATGAAATAAGGACTGTCAGGATCAGTGCAAGCAGTAGCTGGAGTTTGAGTGGTGTTAGTGTTTTCAGGTATGTTGTTGTTGTTGGTGGCTGGTGTTGCAGTAGGGTTTGAAATAGGGTTTCCTTCTTCCATGTTTTCAACTGTGCTTAAGAGAGATTTGTGGTGTGGAAAATGAAATGCAGACTACTGCAATTTATAGCACAACAATACAATCAAGTGAAAAGTTAAGGATAAACCGATGACTCAGCACCAGAGAAATGAGTATAGTGTGAGTAAAACTATGATGAACAAACCAACAAAGTCTGCAACAACAAACCTCTGCAATCTCTGTAACAGAGATGCAGCTGTAAATCAGAAGAAAACAAAATAGATAACGACGAAGAAGAGAGAATCAGATAACGACGAAGAAGAAAGAATCAAAGGTACGATGACCTAGGCTCTGTGATACCATATCAGAGATGCTGCGGAAAATGAATGATGACAAAGGAATGCTTAGAATGGTTTGTTATTGCTTCAAAAGGATTCAAAACTGTAAAGAGATATACAAACTATCTACGTATATATACTACTCAGCAAATTCTAGAACCTATCACGAATTAAACACTAATTACACAAACTAACTAATCCTATCACGTGCTTGCATCAAAACGCGTCTTAGCCCTAACAGAAAACGCAAGCAACGTGGAGTAAATCGTCTGGATTGATCATTCTGCTGTTTAGGTATAAGAACCCTAATCTCGGCTGATTTGGGGACGCTCTTGCAGGAACGCTCCGAGCGGCAGTTGAGACGAACTGGGAGTTCGTTATTAACTCTGTTTATTTCTTCATCGATTCTGCTCTTGATTTCTCGAACTTCTAGCACCAAATTAACCGTACTCTGAGATTTCCCCTCAAGATGGGAATGGATATCAGTAATTCCCATCTTGCACAACATCGTCTTCATCGAATCCGCAGAAACTGCTTTTGTGAATATGTCTGCAAGTTGTGACTTTGTATGTATATATTCCGTCTTGATGATTCCAGCTTGTACCTTTTCTCTTATGAAGTGTTGGTCCACCTCTATATGCTTCGTTCGTTCGTGAAAAACTGGATTACGCGTTAAGTGTAAAGCCGATTGATTGTCACATAGTAGCATTGTTGGTTCTTTCACAGTAATTCCAAAATCTTGTAGGATGAAGCGTATCCACATGATCTCACAAATTGTTTGTGTCATTGCTCTATACTCAGATTCTGCTGAAGATCGACTCACAACTGTCTGCTTCTTTGTTTTCCAGCTTATCATCGATTTTCCAAAGAAAATGCAGTAGCCTGTTAAGGATCTGCGAGTGTCTTGACAAGCTGCATAATCAGCATCTGAGTATGCTATTAGTTCTTGATTCTTTTCTGCAGAAAAGAGAACTCCTTGCCCTGGGCTTCCCTTCAAATACTTGATGATGTGAAGTGCAGTTTCAAAGTGTTTCTTGGTCGGATTTTCCATATATTGGCTCAGCATGTTAACTGCATAACAAATATCTGGCCTTGTTAAAGTTAAATACAGAAGCTTTCCAACTATTTTCCTGTATTTTGACACATCCTTCAGAACTTCTCCTTGTGCAGAAAGTTTGTGATTCTGCTCAATTGGTGTCACATAAGGCTTGCACCCCATCAATCCATATTCTTGAATGATCTCTAAAGTATACTTGCGCTGGCACACATAGATTCCTGATTTAGCTCTTGCTATTTCCAAGCCAAGAAAATACTTTGGATGACCAAGATCTTTCATTTTGAAATGAGTTTGCATTTGTAGTTTGACCTTGTCAATTTCTGCTTGATCTTTACCCCCAATCAAGATGTCATCTACATATACTAATATACAAATGATACCAGTCTTGGCTTGTTTTGTGAATAAAGAGTGATCATTCTTGGATTGCTGAAAACCAAGGGTTAACAAAGATTGAGTGAACTTGCAATTCCATTGCCTAGACGCTTGTTTTAACCCGTAGATGGATTTCTTGAGTTTACAAACAAGGTTATTGGATTGTGTATGTGGAGATTCCCCCTCAATACAATAACCAGGTGGTAAACGCATATAAATGGTTTCTTCTAAATCCCCATTAAGAAACGCATTATTAACATCCATTTGACAAATATTCCACCCTTCTTGAGCAGCTATGGAAAGAAATAAACGTATAGTAGTGTGCTTGACTACTGGACTAAATGTCTCAGTATAGTCGTGACCAAATCGTTGAGTGAAGCCTTGTGCAACAAGACGAGCTTTGTGCTTGTCAAGAGACCCATCAGCTTTGAGTTTAGTCTTAAAGACATATCGACAGCCAATAGGTTTAGCACCATGAGGTAAGGGTGTAACAATCCATGTGTTATTATCTTCCATAGCTTGTATTTCGGCTTGAATAGCTTTTCGCCAATGCGGATATTGCATAGCTTCATTGAAAGAACTAGGTTCTTCGAGTAATGATAAAGTAAAGATGAACCTTCGATGTGAAGGTGATAGATTGTTATATGAAATATAATTTGTGATTGGATGTGAAGTAGATGAACGAGAGTGTAGTGTTTCACAATGAAAGTCAAGTAAAGTACGAGGAACTTGCGTCACACGTGTAGAACGTCTAACCCTAGGTTCACTAACACGATCTGGACTAGAGTGAGGAGGTGAAGTTGAATCAGCTTGAATTTCATCATCATTAGGAATCATAAGGTCATTATCAGTTTCACTAGAGGGTTGTGGATCATTACTTGAAACTGGAATGACAGGTACTGGAAATTCATCAAACCATGTGGGATCAGTTTGATTTGTGAGATGTATACCATCTTGTACACTTGTATCTGCAAAGGGAAAAATGTCTTCACAAAATTTAACATCACGTGAAGTGAAAACATTTTTGTTCTCAAGATCATACAATTTGTACCCTTTAACTTGTGAGTTATAACCAATGAAGACACATTTACGTGACCTCTCTCCAAACTTATGCCGTAGTTCTTTTGGAACTAAAGCATATGCAAGACATCCAAATACTCGAACATTACTATAACTGGGCCTTTGATGAAATACTATTTCAAAAGGTGTTCGACCATTTAAAACATCCAAAGGTGTTCGATTGATTAAGAAAGCTGCTGTGAGCACTGATTCACTCCAAAAACGAAGTGGTAAATGTGAATGAAATAGAATAGAACGTGCAACATTTAGTAAGTGTTGATGTTTTCTTTCAACAGTTCCATTTTGTTGAGGTGTGTATACACAAGTTCTTTGATGTCGAATGCCATGTTCATTATAGAACTCATCCATTTGAAACTCAAGACCATTGTCACTTTGTATGATTTTAATGGTAGTCTTGAATTGAGTTTGAATAAGTCGAATGAAACTTTGTAATGTAGCTCTCACATCTGACTTAAACTTAAGCAAATAAATCCAAGTCATACGAGAAAAATCATCTACGAGAGTGAGAAAATATTGATGACCATGAAGAGATTGCAAAGAAAAAGGACCCCAAATATCACAATGCATAATGTCGAAACAAGCAAGTGTTTTCTTAACATGAAAAGGAAAAGATTCTCGTCGTTGTTTGGCTTTGTAACAAACCTCACAACTAGAGAACGAAGAACTACGTACTACACTACTAACTTTCTCAATGGCTTGTAGTTTATCTAAGGGAATATGTCCCATTCGATAATGCCAGAGATGTCTTCTTACGCTACTAGGAACATGAGAAATATGCGGAGAACCAGAAACTTGAGACACTTGCTGAAAACCTTCATTCACCTGCTTGCCTACTTGACCTTGCCTTCTTGGGAATTCTACACGGAAAAGTCCTTTAACTCTATTTGCTCTTCCAATCTTCCTGGAAGAGGATTGAGTCTGTATGAAACAAGAATCGTTAGAAAATAAAAAATCAAATATACCTTCATGTGAAATTTCTCCAATGGATATAAGATTCACTTTAAAAGAAGGTACACAAAGAACATTTCGTAGTACTAACTCTTCTGTTAGTTGAATATCTCCCATATGTGTTACCTCTATACGTGTGTGATTGGGAAGCTTAACAAAGGATTGGAAAACACGAATATTATGTGTAAATAAATCATAGTCTAAAGTCACATGATCCGTAGCTCTTGAATCTAGTATCCAAATAGAAATGTCTTGTGAATGTGACTGTGAGTGAATTGATTGAGATTGATTGACTTTGAGTGAACTGTTACTATCAAACATATGAGGTGAAGTGTGTGATTGTGACTGTACATTAGGGTTTACTTCTGCACAGAAAATTTCTGAAATAGTAAGGCTAGAGTTGAGAACTATACCAGCAAAACGAATAGCCTCATCCACCTCTGCCTGTGTCATGTGATTCACCTCACCTTCTTCAAAGACTTGCTCACTGCATTCATTGTTCAGAACTTCAATGACCTGCTGTGGAGTGTACCTACGGTCATGATCTGCAGCCTTTGTGACTTCTTGCTCAATCTCTTGCAGTTGGACATTATTGGCACTGGTGCCAGAAGTAGTTGACATGTAGTCTGAATGACTAGAGCTAGCTGCAGAGATTCTTCCTCCCCTTCGACCACCATAGGTAGTAGTAGCTCGTCCTCCACGCACTGTGTATGGACCAAAAGAAGGAGCTCGAGTGAATTTGAAATCAGCAGGAAAGCCGTGAATACGATAGCAAGTATCCACCAGATGACCATCCTTTTTGCAATAAGTACACTTCATGTGTTCCTTTTCCTTGCGCTTATTTCCATGATGAAGATGCATAGTTGAGCTTTCAACACCGAGATTCATAGGAGTACGAGCTAGTTTCTGCCTCTCTTCCTGCAATACAAGTGAATAAGCTTTGTCCAAAGAAGGAATTGGATCCATGATGATGATTTGCCCTCTAACAGTTTCAAAAGCATTAGTCAACCCCATCAAAAACTTAAACACATTATCTATTTCTTGTGTGTGAGCTAAATCGTGAAGACTCTTGCATTTGCAAGTT
>JAYMSL010004417.1:0-11122 GCA_036897195.1 Plantago coronopus | reverse complement strand
TTAAAAGTAATAAAAAGTTTCCATTTTTGGAAATGGGGCTGGGTTGAGCGGACGCCCAAAATGGCAAAATGGGGCTGGGTTGAGCGGACGGAGGGAGTAGATGTTATTCGAATTCCAGGGGGCTGACCCCCATACTGCAGTGCAGGGGAGTGTAATTTGCGCAGTGATTACTTCTGTATTGGAACCTGACGTGCTCACCTCATCTATGTAACAGGTACAGACAACATATGCATCAGATTTCTCAGTTGTGATGCCAGGGCAGCAGTATCCAACCTTTATCGCGCAACCAGCTCCTCTGCCTTGTCCAAGGGAAGGGGCGTATTGGCCTTACCACGGACATAGTTTAGTGTAAGATAACGAGTTAACATCAACTATCCAATGTATCCATCTTGTAGACAAGTCTCTTATCTAGTGCTTAAATTCATCAATTAACTGGGGAAAAAGGAAAAAAAAAAACTCTACAATCAGCAACTATTGAGCATCTCTTAAGCACCATGATAATGCTCTTCACATCAATCAGAATTCAGGAGTTGTTTGTAATCATTTCCTGATACAGTCGAGTTACGTTTCAATGAATGAATAAACACATTGCGAAACGCAAGGCAGTATTGCTCAGGCATTACTAGAAGTCTAGAATGGAGCAATCAATTAACTGATTCATAATGTATGGTTGGTCAGCCTCATAAACATTTACCCACCACCCTCCTAGACATGAGCGGAGGTAATGGGTGCTGGCGAGGACGTCTGCCTCAGCCAAATTGCGAGGAAGACCGAGTATCAACAATGCAGTAATTCCAAGAGACAGTTTGCTAATTAAGTCACCAGTTATATTGACAACAATGTTACACACAAGGAGCAGAAATCGAGCAGCTCGTAGTGTAACTATGTAAGATAACAAACCCAAGCAGCAGAAATCTGTTCTCAGAAACGGAGAGTAATGGTAAGTACAGTTCTCTTTAAAAAATATATATATAGTACAGCTTTCACTCAGTTCATGTGAACTTCTGTAGAGTGTCTATTCTGAGAAATCTATTCTCAGAAAATGGATAACAATTGCATCAAGTTGATCCAAAATTGCTTCTTTTCTAATAAAAGAAACCCTACTCCATCGTTATTCCGGCAATTCTTCATCAGGTTGAATAATTGTCAGTAATGAATACTTCACCCTCAGAGAGATCCTCCCCTTTTCAACCACAAGTCTTGCACCGGAAACAACCCAATAACCAGGAGTTTCTTGTGGTCCTCTTGTCATTTCTGTGGTATCAACAAACTTCAAGAGTTTTGGAGCTTGGACCGGCACTGGAGGGCCACCAGGGTAGATTGCGGAGTTTATGTTCACTTCAGCAGGTTGGGGAAGTGCTTTCTGAACTGCGGTGAAGTGGTGGCTAATTAGAGTTGAAATAAGTCCAGATTTTCGGGCTAAACCAGGGGAACCGTCCCATTCTGGGTACTTCACAGCAACAGCTCCAAGGACATGAGAGAAGCGGAGACGAAGGAAAAGCACTTTTTTAAAACCATAATCTCCGACATGTAATTGCGCTCCGGTGACAATTCCAAGTTCTTCATCCGATTCAACTGGAGCTGTGCATACATGGGAAAAGTTCTTCCACAGAACTTTCTCATAATATCTGCGATCATAGTTTTCTGGTCGATTATTGCTGTTTGGATCGTCTTCAAGTAGGAATATATTTGGAAGAGAGGAGAGGTGTTGCAAATGGATGGCCAAGCGGTTGCTTCGGTTGCCTTCAAGATATAATCTTAGACCAGTTACAGGCCTCTTACCTACATCCACCTGAAATAACAAACAGCCTATATAGTTAGTGTGTGGGAGCATCAAGAATCAGGACCCCATAGTGAAATTTAATAGCAGCCTATATACCTAAGTGACTTCTCATTCAGACTCGAATTCATCAAGTGGAAATGCAATAACATCCGCTCTAGAGATGGGAATACAATATATTGAGTTTCTAGGGGAAGCAGCAGAGCATAACTACTATGGGTGCTAAAGAAGCAGTAATTCATCAAGGGTGGCATTAAGTGTTGGCCAAAGTTTTATTTGAGAATGCCATCACCAAGTTGGCAGGTGCATGAGTGGGAGCAATACGTTTAAAAGAATACAAAGAGTTCATTAAAGCCCTATGAATGGTTAACAACTAAAGTGGTTAATCGTAGATGCCAATATGCCATCACAAGGCCACAAGCATTTCTCGCATTTTTTGTTCAACTAGGTTTTCCATGCACTGTAAAGTTACATATATACAACTTGCACTTCAGGATACAAAATTTTAAGTGTAATAGATTCAGCGGAATGGAGGTAGGGTTGTGAAGGAGGTCAAGGGTTCGATCCCTGGCGGAGGCATGAAGTTGTGGTACAGGTGTAAATGGAGTTATAAGGTGGTTTAGGAGTGTTGTAGTTGTAATTAAGAGTTTGCCATTTCAAGAAAAGAAAAAGTTGCATGTAATGTAAAAAGCAAATGACTACATCTGTTAAGTATACCAAATATAGAAGCTTACCAGGGTGGTATTTATATAAAGTTTGGGACCCATAAAACTGAATCGCAACGATGTTGTGCTTTTTTGTCTACGTTGTGGACCAAGGGGAAGATCACTGAATACAGGTGCCCACTGCCTAGGTAGCTGGAATTCTAGAAACTGATGAAGTTCTTCAACAGGAGGCTTGTCTGCAGCAGAAGAAGAGATGGAAATATCTAAGTTGATGATACAAAGCCATCAACCTAAAATATGATGATGTTCTGACTACCTTCCCAGAAACCATTTGAATGTACAAGCATATCACATATGATATAACTACAAAAAGTACAGGATTCACTCACAGCGCAAGTATAGATTGATGGCATGACTCAAATAGCCACTTCCTGAGACACCATTCAGTAAGGATGTTATTGGGATAAATGACATTGATATAGCGTCTGGCTCTAACTGTACAGTTTGTAACCAATCATTGTGTGCCAAACTTCTGGCATCAGATCCACCTCTCCTCTTGCAGATGCTGACAAGTTCCTGTTATTCAATTAAAACGCATGCTGAACATTAATTGTGATAAAGACATAATAACAGTTGAAATAGAACATATGAAGGACATACATCTTTATGTGAGTAAGAACTTGAAGTGCCAGTATCTGCAAACCTTAGTCGGGTCTCCTTCACTTCAGGCTGTATCATAAGAGGACAGAACCAAATAAGGAAATGACTCTGAAGATTACACACCAAGCTAAAACAGTGCAACAGTAACCCAAAGGCCTATTCTATAGGATGATATGGCATTAAAGTGAAGTTCAAGTTAGAGTTCTATCATAATAGCAGTGATACAATCCCTGACAAGTGAAACAACTTCTTTTAACAAAATCATATACACTTTTACAGTACTGGATGAGCAGAAGCACAAACAGAAGTACAATATCTTTGAAGTTGAACACAACCAGAAATGGGTGAAAAGTACTTGCATCAAATTCTTCCAAGAGAAAAGTGGTTTATACTCATCCCCATATCAACACCCTTATAACCAAAGTACAGAACATTGACAGACTAAAAAGTTCATTTTCTGAAATTTAAACCACAGTAGGCAAAAATAGAAAAACATTTTTCTCGCAAGGAACAGAAAGTTGAAATCTCGAATGATGCCAGATTTATAAAACTTGAGAAAACAAGTAAATAAAAGACCAATGAAACAGACATTATAGGATAACAGTCCTTAGAGTTGCACTCGCAGCAGGATGGAGGCAGCAAAGATGGACAGATCAAATTTTAATATAACAATACTGAATCTATGGTTCTTTTCGGGAATCAGAAATGATCACACCTAAGGAGCAACAATGCAATGAATGTCAATATCAACTTCATCGTGAACCGTGCATATTTTCCAATGTTCTATGTAGAGTAATGCAAGATATGAATGCAGTATGGGTTGGTATTTATATCTTACAGATTTCATCAATGGCAATTAGCATGCATATTCAGACTCAGATAAACGCCTCTTTCACAGCTTATATTGCTTCTTACACTTTAAAACAACTAATATGATATACCACTAACCTTCCCAGTACGGTGCATTTGCCCATCCGATTCATGTTGTCCATTTGCATCAGCAAATCTCTCATCTGCCATTGCCTTTAGTCTTTTCTGTACTTCAGCTTGTTGGAGCCCTGAAGAATGCTGTTGTTTCATATAAATGACATCCTTTCCACCCATCTTCACTCCAACAATGATATGAGTGCCAAACTTATTAATGAACCTGGAGTGAGCAGAAAAAAAGGGAAAAATTTGAGCACCAATTATCTCGTGCAGGGTGAAAAAAGCACAACACTAGCACCTTCAATAAGATATGTTTACACTGTAGTCCCTAATAGACAGACAACTATAATTGACCTACAAATTGATGTAATCGATAATTCAATTTGATAGCCAAAAATCCTATTAGATGACTAACACGAGAAGGAGCTGGAAATGGAAGATGTGGTTTCCATAAAAGTTCCTTTCTGAAGGTAGTCACGGGTGAATGTAAAGGACATGTAAGGGACGCACCAGATAGTTCTATTCAATCTACTCATTTTACATAGTTGCTTGGTCATGTTATGTACTGTGTACAACACATTGAGCTTTAGCAATCTATCCCCAAGTGTATTTCATGTCTCCATTACTTCCCTGCCATCCTCCCCAATCTAAATATTTGAGGCTAGAAGTATAGGCAAGCACATAAAAACATGAAGACAGGCATGCATTTATTATATGTGCATATACCCAAAGAGCATCCCTCAAGGGACAGGGCACTGGTTGTATTTTGCACAGAATTAAATAGGAACTTTTGTCTAGTCATACCTTGCCAATGAGGCTGGATCCCATGTCGATGGAACTTCCTTCTTTACATGATCACGAAGCACCATATGTGATTTTTCAAGTGCAACACTGTACAGTGTTATAAACATCCCATCGAAAGCTAAGGTTTTGGTGTATGCAGCATCCTTTTGCCAACAACCAGAAAACTCAAACATAGCATTGAAGAGCCCAGAAGGAATTTTGCCAGTCAATGATAGCTCTTGGTTCATCTGCTCTGACATCTGGAGGTTATAAAATAGATATCAAATGCTAGTGCGAACAATCGAAGATGTAACATGGATCATTGAAGGGATGACCAATGGCACACGTTAATGCACTCAAACACACCGACTACAATAACTTTACAATAACAGTAAATGTATCTTTGAATGCATGCATATAATCCCAGATTGACATACAAATCAAATTGATGATCCACAACAATGCATAAAATAGAAAACATACAAACCTGCTGGAAAGTCAGAACATCGGAGCGAAACCGTGTCCGGTCACCCTTATCACACTTGATCGACCTCGACACATCAGGTATCGAGATTCCACCCGGAAGGACAACTTCCCGCCCCTGATCCTCATCCACATCAATCAAGCACGAATCACCCTTGCAATACTTTAATCTAAGATCCAAAGAAATATCATATCCACGACCAATCGACTGAATGGCAACCATGGCCGCCTCTGCAGCCGGTAGCTTAAGCGCCATTCTTGAAACACTCCACTCTCTTCCTAAATCACTCGCACAACATGCCTATACTAAACTCAAACTCTCCACCAGAATTCAACAACTAATAGACAATCCACACACTCTCAGGCCCCTTTTCTACCGTGCCAGAGGCAATTTAAAATTCAGTCCTCCTAAAACTAACCAAAACCGCAATTGTTTAAGTAGTGAATCCGGTAGCGATAACCAAAGTTTTAAGGTATCAACCTGGAATTCTTCAGCACACACACATGCGCAATCGAGCTCGATACTCACAATTCACAAATAGTAAATTAGTAAGAAAGCCTTAAGCCAACTGTAACACTCCAAATTGTTAGAGCACAAAGCTCCTGCACACTCGGGAAGCTGCTTTACAGAAGTCCAGCATCAAACGCTTCGATAACAGCAATGATATCTAGTCAAAGAGGACTGGAAAATTGAAAATGGAAACCCTAGGAATTCGCCACGGAAGAAATGAAAAATAATCAAAAGTGAGACGAAAATGAACCTTTGAGGTGTGAAACGAGGACGTATTCGTACAGCTATGAGCAGCCAAGGTCGAGCTGGTGGGGAAATGGAGCTGAAAACGATTAAAACCCTAGATTTTCGTGGTCAGATTGAAGCAAAACTCAGATCTAGAGGAACATGGAGGCTGCTAGCTTTGCTTCCCTTTATTTTTCTTGTTAGAACAAGAATAAGAATACAACTATACAAGAATGAAAGAAACTACGGTGGATTTTATTCAACTGTCATTTTGACCAAAGTTGACCTTAATTTAAAGATTTCATCTTATTTTCATAATATTGATTCTTTTTTTGCAATTGAAATCATCGATTTACAGACATTATCCATCAGTACATTACTTGCTTCGTTATCATTAAGTTAGTACATTACTTGCTTTGTTATCGTTAAGTTAGGACACAATTTTACTTTAAGACTAATTTGAGACGCGGTATTGAATTTTGTGATGATAAAGATAAAGAAGGGTTTGAGTGGTTGCTAAATTGGGTAGAAAATGTGGAAGGTGAGGTCAAGTAAAGAGCGTGTGGGTGATTTGGGATAATTATGGAGGATGATTGCGAATCCGAATTGGGACAAGGACAGGAGTGAAATGAAGACTGCTTTTAATTTAAGTCAAACTTTAGGACAAGTAATAGTTCTAATTAATGGTCTTGGTCTTCCGAATTTATTTTTTTCTCCTTTTCGAGGTTTCTTAGCAACATATAGTAGTAGTAAAAGAGAAAGTGAGATATTGTCTTCTCTTTAATGAGTGAAAGTGAGATATTGTTTCTCATTCAAGGCCATAAAATGGAATTAGGTTAGTTCTGACTACAATTTACGTAATGAATGAACATTAACTGAACTAAATTTAATGGATTTGAACTGAACTAAACTGAATTCAAGTATAAATATGAATTATGTACACTTGAGTTGAACTAAAATTAACACAACTGAAATGAAAGTGAACTGAACATGGGGAATTGAATTACATATATTCGAAATATTCGAAAGTTGTTGCATCACAATCAGGATAAATATAGATCACTAGACATATCGGTTTGATAGTACCATCATCAATAAATCATGAGATGTCGTTTAAGTGCTCTGGATGTAGGTTTATATGTGGGATTAATGTTGTAAACACTTCATTTGGATTCTCCACTTCATGTTCTTGGATACGCCATAGTTTTTCTTTTCTTTTTTTTTTTTTTTTTGATAAAAGAAATATCATAGCAAAAGTCATGGGATTACATCATCGATCTCGGGATCATTACAAGTTATGGTTCTAGAACGAACACTGTTCTGATCTTCCTAGATCCAAAAGGAAAGCCAATCTGGATAGATATCCCAGATTTGGAGATTACAAGAACTAACACAAAAGTTCCCTAAGCTTGTATCTCGAGTCTCATTACTAGAACTGGAAGATGAGACTTGGTCATTGTTGAATAGAGCATCTTGAATGACTTTCTATCGATCTTCACAGAGTTTCTTCTTAACTAGCTTGTCTGGAAGATCATTGCATTCTTGCAGACAAGCTATTTTGTGAGATCAACTATTTTGTAAATATATTAGAGATATGGCAAAATGATACAAATAAAACTCCTTCCATTTTTTATAAGACATTTTGTCTTTCTCCTATTTTTTAAATATAAGACGTTTTTACTTCTTGAAAATCTAACACCTACTCTTGAATGACCACTTCCATTTAACTCTAGTACAGTAATATTTACTCTTCCATTTCTTTTCTACGCGATCTTCATTTTCCTCTTGCAGTCTTGCTTCACTTCTTAATTTTAATGAAGGATTTAATCATTCTTAATTTGTCTGCATGAGCCAAAACGTCTTATAAAAAAATAGGAGGGAGTATTAGTTATTACAACATATTACTATTACTGTAGTCTTGAGTGTCTAACTACTCTTTTTAAATTGTTAATTGTAGTTAAGTTCAAGGGCATCGGTTGAGTTACTGTAGACAGAGTTTTTACAAGCTGACTTCAGTACCCTGATTCCGAAGAAGCAAAGAGATGCATAATTTCATTTAAATCAACAACCGACCAGATAGTTATCAGAAAGCACACTGTTGATAATAATTGAGGGATTTTTCAAGTTTGTATTCAAATTCCGTGTGTTTACAAGCTCTAAGTGTACACCTTTTCATAATACAAGGAAACCCTAATAACTCAAAAGAAAGAGCAATTACAAAAGCAGGGCGGCGCACCTTCGTTGTAGCATTGAAATCTTCAGTAGATTGTGTGGAAATGCTTCTATCAATGTGGAATTGATCTCCACTAACGAACCCTAGAAGTTCTCGATTTGGGATTTCTTGCTGATCTTTTGGGGGAAGGTCATCTTCAGTAGATTGTGTGTAAATGTTTCTATCAACGTGGAATTGATCTCCACTAATGAACCCTAGAAGTTCCCGATTTGGGAATTCCTGCTGATCTTTTGTGGGAAGGTCGACTGTAAAGATTATACCGTTATAAGACTTTTCTCCATATTCCTTAATTGTAGTCGTTCCTCTGTTCTTTCCCTTCTCTTAATTTTGGTCCCTGAAACAAATTTAGGCTTTCTTCCTTAATTTTAGTTTTGCAGTTTGACCCGCAAAACTTTTCTTCTTCCAATATTTCCCCTTCAAGATTAGTGTAAATATTGTTTACACTTACTTTGTCCATTACTTTGTTCAAATCAATACAAGAAATTGCCTTTGTCAAGAAATCTGCTAATTGATTTTTGATAAAAATTGGGTTCTGAATTGCCCATTAATCAACTGGGTTATGAATTGCTCATATAGTCATTTGAAACTTACATCCACAACAAGAATAAACTACAAAATCGATAATCACTCTATATCAAGCTGTTCTACATATAACACAACATAAGTTTTGGTCACATAGGAGCAAACAATAACAAAGAATAGCCGGCACCAAAAGCTGCCAACGCCATATGATAAAATTTTCCTTGGTAAGCATAAGAATAAGGTCGTGCAAGCAATCTAGTCCAACGCGTTAATTAAGTCTTCGAAATTGAACACCAGCCAATCAGCTTTAGCAGCAACAGCTTCCCGGAGTTGAACTCCACCATAACATACGAACAAATCAGCACCTCCAGGCTGACGGGCCTACCATTCAAAGAATTGGAGAAAACAGTGTTAAAATGATGGTATTTGCTGAAGAAGCAGTATCCGCACTTTAATGTTCAAAATAAACTACAACTATATTTGTACGTCTACACATACACTTTTTCCCATTCTAGACCCTATACATATCCATTTTTGTGAAGTGACATTATTGTGCTAACAGAATGCAGAAGATCAGTTACTGTCAATGATGTGCTATGTGCTGAGATACCAAGTAGCTTTACTAGTTTTTCATTTTTAGGTGTAAGATTATGAAAGTTTGTAACTCGTAAGGAGTTTACTGTCTTCAAGAAAGTCGGGATATTTCGGGATGAGACGTTCAGGATTCGACATTCAAGTACATTGACTAATGGCCGACATTGTTCCGTTTTGAAAATAGCAAATAGGCTTACACTTAACGTTTGGGTTTAAAGTTAGACTTTAAGTAGTCTATTGGCTTTTAGAGTTAACTTTTAGTCATCATTATCGCATTTGGGATCCCAAATCCCAATCGGGCAGTAAAATCAATCCCAATCTCGTCCCAAAGTTAGACCTGGGACTTTCGGGGTCGGGAAATTCGGGAAAAATCCCAATCAAGATCTGGAATTTCCCAATGTCCCATGCCGTACCCCCACCCCTACTAGTGCTAGATAGCCCTCTTGAATCACAAAGGTAACAAGATTGATCACGAAATAAGCATTCTAATATTCTATAATAGAAAATTAGATATATACATCATACATATGACACTAATTGTGTCATATGAATCTTGTTTCTAAACAAATAAAAATAAAAAGAAAAAGTTATATCAATGAAAACATGTAATAAATAAGAGACCTACTTGAGCACACTCTGCTCCATCTCTCATTTCTTGAAAGAAGCTCCAATTCTTTCTTTCACTATCTTCCATTGAAACTCCACGTATGATTGAATTTAGAAAGTTTGATGACACCAAGGCCGGGTAAAAGGCCTGGTAGATGAAGGAGTAACGAAAATTCCGAAAATTTTCGTACATGCTCCTGAGACGATAAATGAGATACCAACAACTATGGAAATGATTGAATTTCCAATTGTGGACTTTTTACCCATGAAACAATAATTCAGAAAGTTACCGAAGGCGCTAGTACATGGGGCTTCTTTCCAGTGCTGAATCATGGCATCTCCAGTAGAACAACAGAAAGATTGCTACTTGGTGTTCGTGATTTCCACGAACAAGATGTAATGATAAAAAATCACTTGAGGGACTTTACAAGAAACATACTCTATCAGAGCAATTTCGATCCCTTTTCTGCTCCAGCTGCATGTTGGAGGGATACATCCAATTGCATCATCGTGGAGCATGTACGGAAATTTTCGGAACTTTCGTCACTCCATCTACCAGGCCTTTTATCCCAGCCTTGGTGTCATCAAACTTTCTAAGTTCAATCATAGGTTGAGTTTCCATGGAAGATAGTGAAATTGACAAAGAGAGAATCGGAGCTTATTTCAAGAAATGAGAGATGGAGCAGAGTGTGCCAAGTAGCTCTCTTATTTATAACATGTTTTCATCGATATAACTTTTTCTTTCTCTTATTATTTGTTTAGAAACAAGATTCATATGTAGTGTGTCATATGTATGATGTGTATATCTAATTTTCTATTATAGAAAATTAGAATGCTTCACTAGTAGGGGTGGGGTATGGGACATTGGAAAATTCCCGATCCCGAATGGAATTTTCCCGATCTCGAAATTCCCAGGTCTAACTTTGGGATGTGATTGAGATTGATTTTACTTCCCGATTGGGATTTGGGATCTCAAATGGGATAATGATTAAATAAATCAATAGAGTAATAGACTACTAAAAGTCTAACGCTAAAGCCAAACGTGAATGTGTAAGCCTAATTGCCAATTAATTATTTGCTATTTTCAAAAGGGAACAATGTCGACTATTAGTGAATGTACTTGGATGTTGCAA
>JAYMSL010004416.1:0-11122 GCA_036897195.1 Plantago coronopus | reverse complement strand
CAGGTGGAGGAGGTGGTTTCGGAGGTGGTGGTGGTGGAGGATTGGGTGGCGGTTCTGGTGCTGGTGGTGGATTTGGGGGAGGGGCTGGTGGTGGAGCCGGAGGTGGATATCCCTAAGCAAACATATGTGGCCTAGCTAATTGTGCCATTATAATTAAAAGTTATGAACTACTATTTGGATTGTGTACGTTAAATAAATATTGATCACAAGATGGTCACGTAACATTTGTATCACTTCCTTACGTGTAATAACTTATATCAATATTGTATAATCGTATTGTTTATAATGATACTATCGTTAACTACTTGTGTGGAAAAAGGTAAAAGAATATACCACGAATACGAATATATCACAAGTAAATAGAAATTTGACATGAAATGAAATTTATAAAAAAAATTAAATCACGAATATATCACAACTTCTGGTATTTTTTTGGGGTCGTTTTGCCATAATACTCTAGATCATATTGGCATTCATGGAAATACTTCAATCGATCATCACAAAAGGTCTTTTTTTCAAAGTGTTGGGAGTGTTTTGATAAGAGATGGAAAAATGAGTTGGAGAAGATGTGAACAAACATAGTCAGTATATGTGTTTATCTATAAATTTCGGAAAGATAAATCCGTTGGTTATTTTTATTTTTAGTTTTAGTTTTTTTTACAAAAGTTATAACCGGTTGAAAAAAACAAAGAAAATCAAAAAGACAAAAACGAAAAAAAGATAAAAAAGAAAAGGTGGAGGAGGACAAGTGGCAGCAGCTAATTGGGTTGCTGCCACTGTGTAACCCGCGTGGTGTGACCACGCGGGCGGGCCGCGTGTTCTGGGCTACTCGTGTTCAACCCACCCCATAGGGGTGTTGAAGGTCTAACTTCTTCAGAAGATGCAACCGCTTTGCAGATACATGTCCACATGCACACAATTGGGTAATATAGTATGTACAAGTGCAATTGTTCCCAGATAACCAGTCAAGTACAACTGTACAGGTATGTGAAATAGTCACCAGAACATCTTGCTCCTAGCTAGAACTATTCAGCTTAGTTCCTTGTTGTCCGGTCCGGTCAGGCATGTGTGGTCTTCAAGAGCCAGCGAAGGCCTATGGCCGCGGAGTTCTGTGACCAACATTTTTCTCAAGCTGAGTACTGTCATGGATGAAAGGAACATTAAATTACCTAATATAAGCAGAACCTCAGACGCAACAAAACTGAACTAACATTTTCGAATAATTTTGCATGATGATGGGATACTAATACTACTATATATAGCAAGAATATCAAGTTAAACACCACATATACTGGTTATAAAGCACCTGGAATTATTTCACCAGAAACAGGAAAAGGAAGGAGCAAGATATTATACATGCGTTCCTTCTTTATAAAGTGTTAGTATATGGTAATACTATTGAATTGTTACAGAAAGATAAAGAATTAACAAAACTAGCACTTCCTTCAGTCGTGATATCCTATCGGTATTTTCCTTTTCGGATGTCCCATTAATATTTATTCATTCCTAAATTGTCAAATTTACGAACCACGTACTTTATCACTACCCTTGGATTCTATATGTATATATATAGAACCATACCACTCATTAACCTACATTTATATGTGAGCCAATCCATAATACTTTAATTCATTCTCTGCCAATGCTTTACTATTCATTTACCGATTTCTTTATTCAAATTCCTCAAAGAAAACTCCATCAAAAGTATGGGGGGCATTAATAGCGGGAGACGGGGATTATATTTTTTGGCAAAAACATTTACAAGAAACTTTACAAGAATAAAGTTGAGATGCACACCGGTGATATTCAGCCGCCTCCAAATCATTCACGGCCATCTTGATTGCACGAAGAACCATCTTCTTCACCTGTAAAAAGATCATGTCTCAAAGCAATGACCTCAGCTTCTTGGCATATATTAAGAAATAAATTACATGTGGTTATACAATCAAGAACATATGTATGTGCCTTCAACAATATAAGGATGATTGTTTTCAAATCTGTACGTGAGCCCAAGAATCTCGTGTCAGGAAAAAAAATACTACCGGAATTACAGAATATACAAGATTTCCAATCGTTGTGCCTAAAAGTTAAACAAAACAAGTACTAATAGTCTAATACATCTTCATCTAGTGTCACTGTAACAATTCATACACATAAATTAGAGATTTAGAAGAGGTAGAGAACTATATAATGCAAAATAAGGTCGTGTAATGACATGTTGTTTCTCCCAGGTGTATATATCAGGATATGCTCAGACGCTCTGGCACATTATTTAAGACAAAACAGACTTGCTTTACAATGCTTAAGAGCACATTTTATTCATATAAAACACAATAGATAGTACCTTTAGTTTATCTTCCTTGGCCCTATGGTTGTCTGGAAGAGCACGGCGTTCCTCAGTCAATCTATAGCATTCTTGGACATTTTCTGGTGAAACAAAGTCGAGACCGACTTTTATGCAAGACTGGTGAGGAAAAACAGAACGAGATATTTAGGTTTAGAACAAGAAAGATCAGTCTATGCAGATTTGCACTTCCTAATACTACACTAGATACCTTGTAAATACCAGCAATAGAAAACATTAAACTATCATGACCAGTATCAGAAATTTATAAACAGGTTAACAACTTCAGATGTTGCCTAGCTGTTCCACAATTTTGTTATGGAAAAAGAACTCCAGTTAGGTAATGCTCAAAACAAACCCCAGTCGCAGTGAACAAACCCCACAATTACGCGTAATACATGGTACGACAGACAGATCACCACCAAGGGATGGAGAAAAGAATAATAAACATCGCAAACAAATAAAATCTGAAGCAAGTTTGTAAGAACAGTGTGAGGGAGTGAACTCTATTTGGACATCCACAGGCTACAAAAGATAGTACCTAAAGTAAAGTGACATTAGATGGAAATAATCATTACTAATGGCCACCTAATTAACAAACTACCTACCTTCAAATTTCTCACTTGATGGGGACAGCCAGCTGGTATAAAGACAGCATCACCTAACTTCTGAACAAACGTCCATGGCTCAATTCCTATACAACCATGGAAACTTGATGAGAAATTTTACCAAACTATCTTACAAATGAACAATCATAATTATTACTCCAATATCATAAGTAGACGAACCATATTCCTCCTTAAGCCTTCTTTTATGCTCCACAGTCAAGTAAACAGTTTCATCATGGATAGGATGGACAATCTGAAGAAAACCATTTATAATTACAATTGTCACAAGTTTTGCACACAAGCAACAAAATGCACAGAAAAATAAATGTATAGAGCATGGTATCAAATCTCAGGTTTATTAATCGAGCTAAGCCGAGTCGAGCCAAGTATCATCGAGCTCGAATAACATACAAGCTTTACAATAGCATTAAAAATTATGGTTCGAGCTCATAACATTCAAGCTTTAGAAACACGAGCAGCTCGAACCATGTTTTTTATACTCGATCTCAGCTTGTTTGCTCGAACAAGCATGAGGTCGTTGAACCCAGCTTGAATCGAGCCTATGATTATATAAAATGAGAAAAAAATTGACCTAGCAACACAAGTCTTATCGAGGCTACGGAATATAGATGCCTCATGTGTCACCGACCTTACCTAGCCGAGCCAGATCGTTAGTAAAACGAGATTGAAAAGATTAAAGAGGCTCGCCAGGAAAATAAGCTTGAAAAGAGACTTGGGTTCGGCTCATTTACCTTACCGAGCGAGCCACGCCGTCGGTAAGGCTCGACTCACAAAACATCGGACCAACCCAAAAAATGATAAGGCAGTTGATCATTTTACCAAATATTTGTATAGATTATACTCCCTCCGCCCTAATTAATTGTATGCATTTGGCCTCAAATCGCTCTTTCAGGAAGTTCATAGAATCTGTGTGTTGATTAGTTTAGTGGTAGGACCAACCAATAAAGGTAAGATGAAGTTTGCCAAACAAGAAAATGCATAAAATTGAAGGGCGGACAAAAATAGAATATGTATAAAATTGCCCGGGAAGGAGAGAGTACACCATATAAAGTATGAAGAGGATTAATATACGAAATAAAAATAAGTTAAGTAGCTGCAAAAGGATTTCTTTTCTTTCTTTTTTGTTTTTTCGTAAATACATTCCATGGAGGAACAAACAACATAGGGCTAATTGGGGTCGAAAGGTTCTTCTTATGCATTCTCGAAGGAAGATTTTTCACGTTAATTCATGTATTCAGATATACATTAAATGTTTATTGAGTGAAAAGAGGATTAAGTGAGACCGAATGACTTTTGCAAAAGATGAGTATAGAATAGCTGGTAATAGATTAATCCTTTTGTTATTCCAGATATTGCAATTATGTCCATCTATGGATTTTGCATTTAAACGTGATAATATAGGTCTTCCGTAGCAGATTGGTGCCGCTCCACTCTGATACAGGCTATAGTACCACCATCGATACCACTGCTAAAAATAACATGCCAAGATCCCTTTAAACACACAAATAAAAACAGAGAAAGCTAATGAAGAATTATATAGCATGAATGGATTGGTAAATATAGCCTTAGGCGGTTTAATTCATGACCAAACAGCGAGGAAATGGTTAAACAAGTCCTTGAAAAAAGATATGAATATCACCTGTGGTATCAGGTTACAGTAGATGTGTCTGAACTCCTTGAAGTGCTTCCTCACATATTCTTCCAGAAATGGAACATCCTGCTTCCGAAAAATATCCCAGAGGGCACCACCTTCAGGATCCGACATATTTTCTGGCAAATTTTCTGAAACCATAGTACTGACTGTTTCTTGTATTCTATACTCTTCCTTTTGTCCTTCACTAGTTTGAGGAACTTCTGGGACGCTCTCCTGATTTTCTCTTATTATCCTGCTATAAGCTAGCTGATCTAAACCAGTTTCTTGTGCACTGGGAAACAACTGTTCCTCCAAAATATCAACTATTTGTTTCGGCATCTGAATTTCTGATGTCTCTTGCTTTGCACATTCTCCATTCAGTGCATTTCCCATTCCCAAATTAGGAGCTCGTTTTCTATTCGCTTTATCTTCAGATGCCTCTGCAAAAGACTCCACGTGTGAGCTAGATTCTTTCGCATCCTGGGCAGCATGCTTCTTTTGTAGTACTTTGATAATTGAAAGCTTCTCAGACGGGAGAGGCACTGCTTCCACATGAGTCAATATATTCACCTGTAAACATATTAAAGTATGTTAAAAGCATCCTGTATAATGAATGAACGACAAATAAATTTCAAGGTCTCTCTAACCACAAATACTGAAAGGCTGCAAATTAAAATGGAACATACTGCATCTGACATATCATAGTGCAATTTTGTGACAGAATCTCCCCGTCCCAATTCCTGGGCAACTCCATATGCAATATATGTTTTAGGACCAATGTCAGGCTTCAGGGACTTTTTAGGCAGCTTAAGAGCAAGATTTAAATACCCATTGTCCGGGTCAGTATATTCCTTGAAAGGTAGAGCACTCTTAAATTCAGCACCATGGCGAGACAACCGCTCATGAAATAAGTGAGCTGGAACTTTCAACTTCAGAATCTCAGGCCACCCTTTTTCATCAAATCGCCCTTCAGAATAACCTTTGAAAAACTGGTGGAAATTTATGTCAACCTGTTTTTACCATAAAAAAGTTACAAATTTTCCAGGGAACTTGTATTCATAGCACGATCATATGAATCTTCATCATGTCAGATTCTAAAACGATATAAGGTGATGGATTTCTAATAATTTACCAGTCACTAATTTAAAGAGAACAAAAATTCGTAAAAGCTAAGTAAATGGGCACCCCCCATATAAAGTAGCACACCAAAACTAGCTATAAAAAGCTAACCAAATGAGTGGAAGTAATATGTCCAAAAATGGAAATGGTAATCTTTAAATGGGACACCTAAAATGGCAAAATGGGAAGCTTCTAGCCGGACGGAGGAAGTACTTCTGTATAACTGCCAAACAAAATTCATGAAAACAGAGGCTTGCATAAAAATCAAATAGCTAGGTATGTCATGAAAACAACTCAGTTACCATGATTCCTTAATACAAATAAATAAAGTTGGATCTTGGCAGCATCTGGTCAAGATTGCAAAGGCTCCTTAAAAATAGTATAAATTTAAAACTTCAATTCACAAGTATAGCAACCCAAAGGTTAGGAGCAAAAAGAGAGCAATTAACTGGTTGTCTAAATACACCAAGGAAAAGTACAATCACGGGTAAGCAAAGAAGAAAGGTTCAACATCGGTTGCTGCATAAACCACAATCAACATACCATCCACAAACAATATGTTTCATACTTTCATTCGAGATATTCATCAATGCTACTGAGTTAAGGTATAGGAGAAACAACAAATAATCTCGCAATTCAAGGTTATGCCTCCTTCATGATATGGTAAACAAACAATGGCAATCTCAGATCATTCACAAGAATTATTCAGATGGATGTTCCATCAAGGAGTTGGTAGATAGTATATAGATATAACAAAACTTGCAGTCAAGCATAAAAATCAGGAAACATACATCTGATTGATCATTAAAGCTGCCAATTCAGATACAATGAATTGATACCGAAGAAGATGCTTCAAATATCCCTACACCACTTGAATGGGCTCCCACAGTTTAGGCAGTGTAAGAAGAGTCCATATTCTACTAGAAAGGGGAGAATAAAGTAAGAAAATGACCTGACTCCAGTCCAAGCAATTTATTGCAGTAGAGTCAAGCAGAACATCATGACTAGTGTTTGTTATTTGACGACAGGCACGCCACATAACCATGGGTTCCCAGCTCAGACCTAGTGTAGTTTCAAGCACGTTACTGACAATCACGGGCTCACCTTTAGACCAATGAAATTGAAAATGCCTCAAATCATCCTGCTGAAGGTCCTTTGCTGCCGGACAATATAGAAGGTTGTCCAATGAATCTTGTCTAGAAGCTGCTTTTCGCAATTTATTACTGTCCCCTGCATTCTCATCTGAGCGCTTCAAACACCCGCAACACTCAAGTTGTTTTGGATCCTCAACCGTTGGTTTCCATGCCAACTTTGAGGCCTTTTCCAACAGTTGAAATACATCATCATCTTTTAAAATTCGCTTTAGTTCTAACATTCCTTCACCACAACCACCTGATGACTTTGGTGGACATGGTAATTCACCATTCTTCAAAGATTCCCATCCCGATTCTAAATACGTACGACATTTAGTAACAGAAGGCATGTCAGTTTTTCCTCCCTCACCGTGCAGATATCCAGGCCCATAATCTACATAACTCAAGATCACTTTGTCAGCACCTCCCTGCAGGCGTCCCTCTCGAAGCTCTTGACAACACATCAGGCAAATGTCATATGAGCACTCTGGGCAGCTTCGGTGCAAATCCACAATACTAGTCTTACAATTATTGCTGCATAAATTGAATAAAATTACTCCGTGCAGATTGGGACACTTCAGTCAGAGATACATGTGCTTACACAAAGTAAATGATGAAAGAGCAAATGTACCAGTAAATTTGTTCATCAAGTCGGCACTTCAATTTTTGTAGCTTTATTGCCGATTCTGGTCTCCCTGGTGAAAGAAGCCATGTAAAACAGACTGGATAACTATCCTACTTATTTTTACAACACACACACAATAACAGTATTCTTTTAGGGTGATAGTATGAACCCCATAATAATACGTGAAAGTTAACCTTTAAATAGGAAGGATGTACCTTTAACATTAGCGTCCAGTTCCTTCTCAGCCATCTGTTCTTTATGTAACTGTTTTAGAAAGGGAAGAAGCTTTTGAAGCATGTACTTGGAGTATTGCGTTTTCTCTTCATCACAATATTTCACTCGCATGTCCATGTACTACACAGGGATTCCACACAATCATGAGCATGCAATCAAATAACACTACATATCACCAGGAGACAAAATGATCAGAAGATGGGAATGCAAAACCTATATGTGATACATGAAGCACACAATAAATTGAAAGCAAAGGAAAGTAAATAACATCACATAAACTCAACCTTAAACTCGCCCTTGTGCCGCAGGCAAAAGCTGCAGTTGCAATTCTTAAGACAAACAGGGCAAGCTACAGCAAAATCTGTTTCTGACATCCGTGGATACCTAAGAAAAAATCACATTCAGATAACAAAAATGCCAAATATGGATGTAAAGACGGGATAAATAAGGTATGCTGCATAAATGCATCTCTATCGAGTTGAAAACTAATCAAGTAGCAAGCAAGTAATGCAGCATCACTTAGTTCTGACAGTTAAGTGGTAATTTATTGAACACCCTGAAATATTTGCAAACACAGTCTATACTATATGGGGGGGAAAAGAAAGACAATGTGCTTGTATTTTGTACTGGTCTGGACAAGAAGACATCAAAACAAGTGAAGAGAATGCAGTTCTCATACAAATTCGAACAATATAATTTCATAACTCTAGCTAAGTACTCGTCTAAACTTACTTTGAACCATCAAATTATTGTTCGTCGAAGTCATCAAAAACAATGACGAATGTACATCACAATATGAGAACAAGATACATACCATTTAGTCATGCAAGGGACGCAATATCTCTTAGTCTTACACATGGTGCAATGTACTACTCTCCCTTTATCATTCCTCTGGCACTGATGACACATGTTACATGCAATCTCATTCCCCTGTCAAATACAAAACACATAGGCAGTTGAAAACAATGATCAAAACAAACCTAAAGGAAATAAAAATTCTTCATGAAAAGGAGACAACTATGATATCATTTTTTACATTTTCATCAAACATCTTATTGCCGATCCTGCGCTTGGCAGGAATATCATGTATCTTCCTATTTTCCTCCAGCTTTCTTAGGGAACTTCCTCCACATTCACTCGTCGCCCCCTCCTCGCTCTCCTTGTCTCCTTCTTCCAGTGCCTTGTGCTTTCTCTTCAGACTTCCTTGTTCTGTATCATTTCGGTTGGTCTTGCTGGACTCTTCCCCATCTTGACTACCCCCAGCTCCACCCTCATCACTCCCCTCCTCTTCGGCATCAATTGACGACTTGCTCCTTGGCGTTATCTTCTTCTGATTTCCTTCATTCACCGTTTCCAACCCCTCTTCTTGGCCAATTGAATTCAATTCCTTGTCCACTGCTTTATCAACCTTAATTCCTCCCCCTTTATCCCCAATTTCTTGTCCAATTGCCTCATGCTTTCTCTTATTCACTCTTTCCTGGCTTCCTCGAGCTGTATCAATTTGTCTGGTCTTGCTGAACTTCTTCGCAACTCTATCCACATTAATACTCTCTTTCTCTCCAAAATCACTTGACGACTTTCTCCATGGCCTTCTCCTTCTGGAGTAGTCACTCATATTCGAATGCAGACCTCTAACTATATCTCTCTCTGTCGCTCGAGGCTAGAATGTAGTCTTCAATTGGACATCTGTTTAGGTTTTTCTGTCGACAAGACGATGGCATAGACGACGCCGTTTGGTACTTCCAAAGTCATCTGGTTTTGATGAGATATTTTCCCGCCTGATTTCCGAGTTTTTATATTCAATCCAATAACAATAATGTTATTAAATTTATAAGTGCGGTTAAATTAGTTCACGTAGTTTGCAGGTTATTGTGTGAGTTAATTGGGAAAATTATGAATTAGTGTCTGCGGGTTCTCAATTTTTGTATTTCTATGAATTACGTAGTGCCTGCGGGTTCCCAATTTTTTTTTTTTTAAAGAAATAATAGAATAATGGGAAAATTATGAATTAGTGTATTTCTTAAATATTTTAACTCTTTAGTTATACATAAAATAATTTTTTTATGAAATACTTACTTCGTCTCATATTAAGCTTCCCATTTGACTTTGGGTGGAAAATAAATAATAGAATGAGTATTTTGATTAGAATATTAGTAGTGGAGGTGAAAAATAGATATATTAATTATTAGTGATGTTTGAAAAGTTAGTGGTGATTACTTTTGAATATATGTATTGTTGTTAGTGGGAAGTAAAATGTACAAAAATGGAAACGGAAATCTTTAAATAGGACATCCAAAATCGTAAAATGAGAAACTTAGTATAGTACGGAGGAAGTAGTACTTATATATGAACTGACACCAATATCCTTGTTAAATATAGTAAATGTATATTATCTAGTTTAATCATTTAACTAGAAAATCTCCTCCAAACATTAATATAGTAAACATCTGAATTACCCAAGCAACAATAATATTTAGGTTAAAAACACTACAATTATCACTAACAAGTTGAAGGATGTCAATATCCTGATTATGTTGCATGGCTATGACAAAGATCATTCACAATGTCCAAGCATCAATTTACTAGTAATAAGAAACAAAATTTTTTATTAAAGTTGCATGGTTATAAAAATCATAACTATACAAACAAACATCAATTCTCTTTTATTCGAGCATCATCAAGTAGGGGCAATATTTTGACGGATGGTTTTTTTGGAAATGATAGATGCTTGGTATGTGTAGAAGTTTGAAAATTCCAGTAAAATATTACGTTAGTTTTCCATTAGGAGTGAAATAAGAGAAATTTGTTTTATAAAAATTTACTAAATTTAACTATATCACTAATCTGCAAAATGTTTTTACTAATTTGCAAGATATTTTTTATATGTAGGGAAAATTCCTATTAGGCCCAAAATGACCCATCATATTACTCTAAAACTCTTTCTCATAAACCCATTATTTTAAGGTTCAAATAAATTACAATGAGACCCATTTTTAGACAATTCAACCCTTCATTACTTATAACCTTCTTTTCTCTATTTTCTTTATTTTCATCAATAATTCAATCAATTTATGTTTTCTAACAGCTTCAGATTTGATGATTTTGCCTTCAATTAATTGATTACAAATAGTTTAGAAAGACCACCCATATTGGTCTTTTATTAAAAGACCACCACCAAGATCCACATTTCAATTCTCGCGGGTCGGGTCTGGGTCACGGGCCGGATTTTTTTTATGGATCCAGTATAAATAGGGTTTTTACAGTTTTTTTTTCATTATTCACCATCATCAGGAGAAGGTGAAACGGTTCTTCTCTCTCCCCTCTCGTTCTCTCTCTTCTCTCTCTTTTCTCTCTCTCTTCACGAATCCAACACACAGTGCAATTCCAGTCGGTTTTTGTGTGTGG
>JAYMSL010004415.1:0-11122 GCA_036897195.1 Plantago coronopus | reverse complement strand
ATTGCTCAAACCAACAAACAAACCAACTATCTGTTTAATCGCTTTTGTTCAGTCGCTAGTAATTCTAGTTTACATGTTTAACTGGTTAGAAGGATTTTGATTTCCGTAGAGACCGACCTCGGGATTTACCTTATCACTATTCTATTTAGAATTGTATTAGGATAATCTTGGCAGAATATAAATTCTATGTTGGTGAGTAAAACGACGTTAATCAATGGATTTGTGTCTACGAGGAATATGTCTACACTTACCATTATACATATTGTTGGTCCCTGAGAGTTAGATATAAAAGTCTAGAGGGGGGGAAGACTTTTAAAACCATCGCAAGCTTAACAAAGCGAGAAACTATAGAATGCAGTGGAATGACTTCTCAGCCTGACAATAGTCAGCCTGAACTCAAGAGCTCTTCCTAAAATCAGTCAGTGTGAAACTTGTGCTAAGTGTTCAATACAAAATAATATGCAATGCTAAAATAAAGAACACAGAGACTTATATTGGTGTCAGAGAATGATTAATTCCTCTACTAATCCACTTCGGCTATTCCAGCCTGGAATTCACTAGAACTTGTAGGAGTTTTTACAGCCAACAACTAACTACAAAATAATGAAATTCCCTCAAGGGTTTACAAGCAAATCCTATGATATACCTCAAGTAACCTTTCAAGTGTTTTCACCTCAATAAACTTAGAGGCTAATCTCCACTCTCCTCTAGATTTCTTCAGTCCTTCAGACTGAATACTCTCCAAAGTTATCACAGCTTTTCACTTCAACAGAGAAGTTACTTTACTGCCTTCATACACCAACAAGTAGTGCGGATTGATCTGGTTTTGTTCTTCTTGGTGAGAGAATAGAACAGGTTACAAGGATTAAGCTAAGTTATGGATTCGGTGATGAACTTGGCTCTGGATATTTGAATGCTTGAATTAATGCTTTGTGGGTGTGAGAAATTCCAACACTTCTTCAATGGGCAGGATGAGGTATTTATAGGCAGTACATATTCGAAAGTAGTCGGTAGACACATTATATGTATGTTAGACACATTGAATACACACACCATTTGAACCTCTGACAACCTTTGTACTTGATGTGATGTTGTTGAGTAGCTTCAACAACTTTTGTCAGGTTGTACGGGCCACTTGATTCTGTTGTCAGAATGGTCACCAACCACAAAAGTCATCTCGGAATCATATCCAACTTTTGCAGTCTTACAATGAAGTCAGTCCGAGGAATCTTGGCAAAGTCTTGATTTGGCAGTGAATGACTTTCCTTATCCTGGACCATTATCAGCCTGACCAGCAGATGATGTCTTAGCCTGATGTATGCTTGATTGTCAGCCTGAACTTCAAGCTTCAGCCTTCAACCTGATTTGCAACTTCAGCCTGCAAAAACAAACCTAAACTTGAACATAAAGTCAGCCTGAAAACATAAAATGACTAGATACCACCTTTACAGACCTAAGCTGAGAATGCTTAGTATTAGGGTTATCAGCCTGCTAATATACTTGTATCATCATCAAAATCCTAAAAAAGCCAGTCTAACACATATTACTTTGTGCTCTACCAATTGCAGATTGGCTATCACAATGCACAAGTATCGCCGGCACGTGCTTGTGCCAGCTCGGAAGACTTTCCAAGAATGTACGAAGCCAATCGGCTTCCTCACCACACGAGTGTAACGCAACAAACTCTGCTTCCATAGTGAATCTCGCTATCATAGTCTGTTTAGAAGATTTCCAAGACACACACGCTCCTCCAATGATGAAGACATATCCACTTGTGAATTTAGCATTCTTCAAATCCAAGATCCAATTTGCCTCTGAATATCCTTCTAGAAAAGCAGGATATCTCATATATTGAAGTCCATAATCACGAGTAAATCTTAGATATTTCAATAATCTAAGTATTGCTTCCCAATGCTTTACACCGGATTTTCCGTGTAGCGACTCAGTTTACTAATAGCAAAGGCAAGGCACAATAAACACTAACACACGCGCTCCTAAGTTGTAGGAACCTCTGACCTAATTTCACGTTCTAGTTTTTCGGCTACCGATAGCGGGGGGTCCGCCGCCCCTTCTCACGTGCCATCAGCACGTCGTCCCCTCTTGGAGACGAGCCTGCAATTCACCGTTCGTCAATCGGCATATGGACGCAACTGATGCGTCCTCTTGCAGCTAGGGTTATCATGGATGATCTAGTGTCGTTTCCAGAATTCGCTCACGATGTGGATGGAAGAAGTCGGCAGGAGCAAGCTCCTTCCTCGACGCCAATTATGAATACTGCAGCTAGGCTGCCTGTAAATCCGGTCTGACAAGGACCCACGTTCTCTGAAACTGTCCAGAACCGGTCATCTTGGACCTCTCGTGGTCCGATGATTGAACCGGTTTGCAAAGGTACTCACTTGTCCATCTCCATTAATTCTGAATTTTATGAATCCCGTGTTGCTGGCTGTTTGCATTTTTCGCTTATTGGGAGAGTCATCCTTCCGAAAGGCGCATCTCCATGAAAATTCCATGAGCTCAAGGACAATCTGCGTACTATATGGGATATCGCTGAATGGACCATGCTTTCGATGGGACAAGGTTATTTTGTTTTCCACTTCTCGTCTGAAGATGAAAGAAATTGGATTCTGCGAAAGTCCTCTTGGAAACTCTCGACTAGTGTGATCTATTTTTATTAAGAAAAACATATATAAAATGGAAAGAGAAGACATTGTTACACTCGCGTAGGTCATACCATATGCTTGGAAAAGTCAAGAGAATGAGAAATGTCTCTAAATAGTGCTCATTATATATTGGTGTTATTTTAGTCTTGTATTGTGGATTGGTTTTCACTTGGTACCAAACCGGTTGTATTCTACGGGGTTTTATCGCATTAGGTTTTACGTATCCCGAAGGTTTTAAAAATGCAATGGTTTTGGAGTCGTTAAGCCAACTGGAATATTAGTATGATCTAGTCGCGCGTTGGTAGTTTTTGTGAGTGAAGTTATCCTCTATAACTCCTTAATTGTAAACATTTTTGTACGTATCGTACATATTTATAATATACATTTTACTTCTTCAAAAAAAATAATGGTCATCATAGTGTCTAATTAGTGAATGCTAACTCAATAAAGTCAACATGCGCGTCAGAAGATCGGATTAGGCAGATGGCCTCATGGCCAGGTTGAAAAATTCTACCCAATAATCCCTATTTTTAACACAATAAATTAAGTACTCTATACAATTAAACACTAATCACCATCATACAGTACTATTATAAGATTAATTAAGTTATCCTTCAATAAGAAAGCCCGACTATGAATCGCGATCAAAATGAACAATTCATATCTTCTATGAGAAGCTAAAGTGATGTTCAATAGAGAAAATGTAATGATACACTCGGAAGATTACATAAATAACAAACATACATGCAGTGCAATAGCCCAGAGTCTACGGACATGCCAATCCTCGATTGTAACAACAAATCGTATGTTTTCCAGTAAAAAGAGATGGAAATAACATCAAGCAGAAGCAAAACTTTATTCCAGATAAGCTAAGGGCACAAATATAGCATCCTGTATGGTACTATTGTCAACTGATAATTCTAAATGATATTTTGATCGATCGATCAGCTAGTCCAAGGGTCATTAATAATGACAAATATTAGCTAAAACAGGTTCAAAAGTAAAACACTACTTACTAATTAGAGGAAATCAAGATAGCCAAGCCAAGGTTACAATGATATATACTCACCCTCCCCAACCCATAGAAGTTCATTTACAGGTTGCATAACTGCTGAAAGTGATACCAATGCTAAATAGATGAACTGTGGTACCAGCCAGCAACAACATGAAGGCCATCAAGAACAAGTTCTTGATAGGTGATTGTGCCACTTCCCATGCTTTCTGGTTCATACGACTGAAGAACATCAGAGTATCATATTTCCTCTATTTTACTGTTGTTAAATAAATAATAGAAGTGTTATGATCCAACACATGTTTTAACATAAATAAATTTTCAGAAATACTCACTGATTTTTTTTTACGGTTATACATCGGATCTAAAATTCGATATCACATTATCCTTACGAAATCTCTTCAATACAAGTCACTATAGAAGACAACAAATAATTAAAAAGTCATGTATTAGAGCATCTATGGTTAGACTAAACTATATTGAAACTAAACTAAAATATGTGACTGGAAACAATGCAACAAAGAAATTGGAATCAATCCTACTGTCACCAATCATCCACTGAGCCAGAATGATGAATGATCCGGTCATCTTCAGAGTTGAAATATATCTTTTAATTTCTCAAATTCATTTCTAGAACATCCAGCTTTAACTCGAAAACCGATCAAAATCTGGAATATCATTTCTACTCATCATACATACAGTTTCATAACCGGACAGCAGTTGCAATTCTTCAAAATTACTGTTAAAGCACATTCAAAGTCTAGAAGTTACACTGCTCTTTTTCAAAATCTAAATCAACTTCATTCCTTACTGTTAAAACATTAAAATCTCGAGTGGAGAGAAAAATTCAAAAACGACTCCACAAATTGCTAGCGATCCCGTCTCACATATACAGTAACTGAAAGAAAGAGGGGAAAGAAAAATTTAGCTTGTAAAACATGAAGAAACTTAGAAACATACTACGCTACTCATACGTTTGCAACAACTTCTTCGTACTGCCAACTCCCAATCCGACTCGATTAAGTTAGAAATTCGAAATCCGAGTCGTAATGAACGAGAGAGACTATCTATCAATTGGGAAAATGAAGGAGGGAGAAGATAGATGAAAGATCACCAATCATAATACTCAAAGCAGCTATCGAGGCCACGAATGGAGGGCGGAAATCCGTCCTTGGGGGAGATACTTCGGTAAAGATTCAGCACCGTGCAACTGCATTGCCATCAATGACGGTATGTGCTTCAATCAGAAGCATATTGAGCTTCGAAACCATCAGATCTGTAGTCCGATTGGAGATGACAATTCAAACCCACTTGTACTATTTTAATTTCATTAACTACTTCAATATACCCCACTTGTACTATATCTCAATATTTTTCTCACTTTCTTAAACCCTATGCAAAAAATACAAATGTAACACTTGATATATAGCGGACTGAATGAGTATATATTAGTATTTGTTTTAGTGTATTCATCACTAACACCTTTTGCATTTTTAGCGGGGAATGTTTACGTGATAAATCACCACTACCTTTGGTAGTATTTTCTTGCTAATAAGTACTTCCTCCGCCCACGAATAAGCTTCCCATTTTGTTTTGATACCCGCTTTTCGGTCGCAAATTACTCCAAACTCTTATTGAACATTTTTTTAAAAAAATTATATTAAAATATTACTATAACTATACATTTTAAATGTAATTTTTCTACATTTATTAACCAACATAATTTAGGAGTAATTTACGACGCAAAAAAAGTCAACAAAACTAAACGGGAAACATTTGACTGGACGGAGGGAATATATAAAAAGTAAATTACATTTCATAATACTGCATCTAGTAATAATTATAAGAAAGATTTTAAAAAGTAGTCACGAGTGGTAGGAGGTTTGGTCTTCGAACTATGACGGGCGTAAGATTATGTGTTTATTAATATTTATGTGATAATTATAATAGTTTGTCAATTCAAAAAGAAAAATAATAATGTTATGATCAAGATTTTACAAGGAGGAATGGAGGATAAGATGATACTGAACAACAACATTTTTACACCCAACCGTAACTTAAAGAAAATATAGGGACTCAAATGAATAATAACTTTTTGACGATTACTTAAAATCAAGTAATTAATTTTAGTGGGCATGTTTACAAATAATGGAAACCTCAGGGATTATAAATTGTAGTTACCCCCTGCATCATCTGCATGTCGATTTTCCAAACAAATTCAAACAGACTTCTCTACATCTGTCTTCCTTTCCCAAGCCGATTGCATCATTTTATTCTTATTTAATTTTAAAAAATAGAAAAACACCTCTATATCTTTAGCTTCCTCACAAAACCCTAGTCCCCAAATTGATACTCTCTGCAAATTCACCAAAGATCCAGCATTCTTGTGCCATTATCTTCCAATTCCAGTTCATTTTTGCAACCCTCTTTCATTCCAAAGTCTAAACTCCATTTTCGAGATGGTTGAGAATTGTAATGGAGGACAGTAAACTAACTAGCTGTATCGACAATGTCGGTGGTCCCAGAGAAAATGGAAGCTCCGCCGATCGCCGCCCGCCGATTCCGACACCACTCGGCGGTGGAACTGCTTATTCACGCTGCTTGAGCTCTGGTGGGATGCAGTTTTCGTGTTCTAGGACACTCGTTCGACACCCTTCTTTGTCAATTCCAGTTAAGATTCGGTTACCTTTCTTGACCTATTTTTTTGATTAGTTACTACTTGTGGCTACTTGTTACATATGAAATTTAGTTTAGCTGTATCATTAGAAAGAATTTGGTTAGAAGTTTTAGAATCATCAATCAGGGTTGTGTATGGTGGATTTACATCTTACTGCACCATTGCATTTTGAGATTGTTTTGGATAATGAGAGTGTTCATTTTGAGGGTGAAAAGGGGATTACCCCCTTGAAGTGGTTTAGGTAGATTTTGCGTGCGAACCTGGTGATAAATCTTGGGTATTAATAGGTGTGAGTAAATATCTACTGTGTACTTTTGATTTGCATTATTGCTTTAATTCTTGATCTGTACTAAATATTAAGGGATACCTTTCTATGTGAATAAGTTTTGTAATACAAACACAATTTGTGACTTTTTTTAAAGAGGAATTACATGCTGAGAAGCAGAAATTCGATAAATTTGGTGGGTAATGCAGGCTTGGTCAATGAATTATAGAATCATATAAAACAGGTGCAAGGAGTTCAACTTTGAGTTTCTTTCTTGATATTCAACACATTATTATTGATTAATAGCTAACAGAAGACCAACTGAACCTCAAAGCATGAAACATTTTTAATAAGCAGACCTGTTTTTTTTACATCTTTCTTTCATCGATCTTCTTTACACTTCGACTGTAAAATTCGCATTAATGAGAAGTAAATTTTTATCTGCACTAGTAAAGTTGAATGTTTAGGTCTCACCGTTTCCTGTTGCCTTATGACATTTGAACTTACATCTCTGATTGCTTTCTTAAAAGTGTAGGGGTCTAATATGGTACTGCATTCACATTGAACTTCTTAAACCCTTGTCTTTATACGATTTAATTAGTAGCAGCAATCAAGCAATGGCCTTCATTAGGATGTGCTTATGATGATATACGAAAAATTGCTTGAAATGGGGTTAGTAGTTTCTTTCATAATTGGCCTTTTCCAGACTGTAATATGCTTTGAAAAGGTTTCAAATATTTGATTGGATTTAACTATCTGGTATGCTTATATCTTGCGTCATCTGCCTTTTTTGGTATCTGGAACAGACCTATAATTCCCAAGCGTTGGTCCATAATGCAGTTGCACACTTGATCTTCCCCTTCAATACATACTGTGTTTTTTCATACTTTTAGTGTTTTGGATTTGAGGATCACATACTGACATGAGCTTCAGCAGGGAAGGATAAGGCCACCAGATGTTCCATTTGAACCGATATCAAATGAAGGTGATTATGATGCTGAATTTATCCCCCTACTTCGCTCAGGTGCATGGACTGACATTGGTTCTCGCTCACGCATGGAGGATGCCTACATTTGTGCTGACAATTTAATCAACAACTACGGGTTGAATGACAACAATGAAGTTCCCAGTGCATTCTATGGGGTAATCCCTCTTTTCTTAAGTCATATACCACTATAACAGTACTTTTCATTCACTCATATTTAAGTGTGAGTAATGATTACTATATTGATTGAGTTCACTGGAGAATGTTTATATTAGCCCCTTTTACAGTTTTATAATTACATTCATGCAAAATAATATGGTTGCCTATTTCTTCATTATTTTCGTAGTTATGAACAATCAAATTGAGATAAAAATGGGATTCTATAGTCAAGAGGAAATCAATGGGTTTAGCCTTCTCAAATTGGCATCTCTTAACTATTGGAAGTAGCATTTAGTTTTTCTTAATTTCAAAAAAAAAGTTGTATGTAAATTATTTTTCGTAGATCTGTCTCTTCTCTGTATAATGTTGCTAATGATTTATTTTATGTTCCCCCTGCAGGTTTTTGATGGACATGGAGGGAAGCATGCCGCTGACTTTGCATGCCACCATTTGCCAAGGTTAATTGTTCACGATGAAGAATTTCCTCGAGAGGTTAAGAGAGTCTTGGCATCAGCATTTCTGCAGACCGATACAGCTTTTGCGGAAGCTTGCTCCTCGAATGCAGACCTTGCTTCTGGTACTACTGCTTTGGCAGCAATCATTACTGGAAGGTTCGTTTTGCAGATGCTATGAACTTTCTCCGTTTTTGTTTCTGTATTGCCAAAATATTAAAGAGGTCATGCCACTATTGAGTACACAGTTTGGATTGATATATTGTTGTCTAGTCCCTATCTACTGTGAAAGCAAATTTCAAGTGGTATTTTGCACTGCTCTATTGAAGACTACCAATTAATCTTCCATACATGTTCCCGAGAAACATTTATTTGTTCGTTTGAATAAAGATTTCAAGAATCACACTTAAAGTGCTATCTTGAAACTTGCCAGTCTGAATCCTTGGAATTTGTATTTTCACTTCGTCAGCAGTGTTTAAATTAATTGGTCAATATGGTAAAGTATGTCGTATGTAATAGGAGCTTGCTATAATGATGTTTCTATTTCTTTCATTTGATTGCAGCTCACTGGTGGTGGCGAATGCTGGAGATTGCAGAGCAGTGCTCTGTCGCAAAGGCAAAGCTATCGAGATGTCACGGGACCACAAACCTGCGAGCTTAACTGAAAAAATACGCATAGAAGCTTCCGGAGGATATGTCTATGATGGCTACCTCAACGGACAGCTTAGTGTTGCTCGTGCCTTGGGAGACTGGCACATAGAAGGGTTGAAAAACCCAGATGGAGGGCCCCTTAGTGCAGAGCCAGAACTAATTAGCACCAGACTAACTAAGGAAGACGAGTTCCTAATTATCGGTTGTGACGGCCTGTGGGATGTGTTTATGAGCCAAAACGCCGTTGATTTTGCTCGCAGAAGGCTCCAAGAGCACAACGATCCAGTGATGTGTAGCAGAGATCTTGTGGATGAGGCTTTGAAGAGAAAGAGCGATGACAACTTATCAGTGGTGGTTGTATGTTTTCAGTCACAACCACCCCCGAACTTGGTTGTTCCACGCGGACGAGTGCAGAGGAGCATCTCTGCTGAAGGGTTAAAAGAGTTGCAGGGTTTCTTGGATACTCTGCAGGATTGAGAGATGTTGACGAAGGTTCTAGTAGTTTATCTAGCTTTTTTTTTTGTTAACCTCGAATTTTGTTTTAGTACTCTTGTTTTGATGCTGTGAGAGTGTAATCTTCAACTGTAACATATGCGGCGTAGACAGAACAGAATCATATGTAGTTCTCCAGTTTCATTTTTCTTGTTTCTTCTGTTCCTTAATACTATTATTTCCCAAAGTCACGAAGGAGAGTGGGGTTATCATCAGGATAGGTTACTTTTGCGCATTTAGTTTGCTCAATGTGACCCTACTGTAGTATGTTTCACTATGGTGGAAATCTACTGGTGAAATTCGAAATTTGGCCTTCTCTGAATTAATTTTCTGCATTTCACAGGTACTTACTCTGCTGTTAAGATTGATTGGAAATTTTGGATGCAAGATGATCCCTCCGTAAAATAAAACGTTACTTTCTATTTTTGGTACTAAATAAGAAGGTTACTTGCTACTCTATTATACACGAAAATATTATTAATATCAATATTTATTCTTCATCACAAAAATTAACCCTTTCTTTTTTGAAGAAGTAAAAATATATTATAAATATGTACGAAGTGTTCTTAAGATAAAACTCTACCTCCAATAACCAGAGACCACTACACTATTCTAACTAAAATTGGTGTGATGAATTCAAAATCATTGTCTACTTAAAAACCTTCGAGGTAAAATCCAAAAGGATAAAATCTTCGTAAGGACAAAAAAAAGTACAACTAGCTTGTTACCAAATGAATCTAAACTACAAAAATAACCCATTTAATTTACTTTTTCATTCACTCCATGATGTTAACTCATTTTTTTTTAATTTGATTGCCGATCATAGGGGTAGAGTTTTGTGGGACGGAGGAAGTATACAAGTAGAAACTCATATTAGGCTTTTTTTGGTTGATCTGAGAGCAAATTCAGTCTCAAAACGTATAATATCATACCGGCTATGTTTAGCAAACCTACTAGATGATAAGCTATCTGGTAGCTGATAAGCTATCTGATTACGTAGCTGATAAACTACCTGATTTTAATGTAATTGTTTAGTGAATTAGCTGATAAGCTAACTGGTATCATAAACTGACATTATTTTTAATTTTTATTTTTCATAACTTTCTCGATCTATATCTTTATACTAATATATTATAATGTTTTTAATTGGTTTTCTTTCTGATCTTAGTCCGAGGATGTCTAAGCTCTTGCATAAATAAACATTCAAAGCTACTACGGCTCCGTTTACCATTGAGAGCCACCACAAGTCCAAAACAGAACCAATAACACAGAGGATAACGGAAACCGGAAGAATCAGCGCCATCAAACATGCCCACACTCACATGAAGAAAAAAAAAGAGAGAATTTGTTTCGTATAGTGTTTATTATTTTGGAGTTATTAAGGTCAGAATTATATCTGGAATAATAAAAGATATGAAGCTAGCTTATTAATATAAAAATAAGTTTCGTTAGTTAACTTATTAAATTACTAGCTTATAAGTTATCTAATAAGTTACCTGATTTCATAAGTTCGACGTTTACGTAACGAACTTATTGTTAGTCAATGGTCAAATAAGCTCCCCAAGTTGATAAGCTAGTGGTAAACGGAGCCATCAACAACACATGTAATCCGTGTCATGCATAATCAAACGGTTTGAAGGGTCAGATCAAGATCGATTAAGTGATCAAGTCTGTTATGGACGAATATGTCCTCGAATTGTCTTACACTAGTGCGCGCCCTAGGCAAGCTTTAAAGCGCCTCGAAGAGCCAAGCACTACCAAAAATTCCC
>JAYMSL010004414.1:0-11122 GCA_036897195.1 Plantago coronopus | reverse complement strand
GAGTACCCGACTTCCCTATCGGTAATTATAAATGGAGAAATGGCGATCAGTTTGTAAGGGTTCAATGGGCCCATGGAAATTTAACTAGACTAATGTGGAAAAGTACTTTGTTAATACCTCGAGCCTAGTTGACTGTTTGGTTAGTGGTTTTAAAAGCCCGAATTATTGAATCGTAAAACTAGTGAATAGTGGTAAGTGTTTTGAGTTGCAAAGTTGAGTTAGTTTTTGGACGGTGGTTTTTGGTTAGTAGGTTCTTTTCTATTTTGAAAAGATTGGTTTAGTAGGTTATGTAGTATAAGTGTGTAAGAATATGTAGTAATTTGTAAGAGTGGAGTTTGATAAAAGTTATATATCAAAAAATGTGAATGATATTAAGGATGTTTTCTGAGTTTTTAAGAATCGTGGATTAATGTAGGGAAGGGAGAAGTATAAGGTTAGTGAGATGAAGACAAAATCGAGTTGGACTAGGTTTGGTTCTGGCATGGTAAAATGACTAGTCAAATACTAAATTTTAGGCTGGCTCGGTTGTTGTGCTAAAATTGAGCCCAAAACCGCTAGTCCAACAGTCTGTAACACATTCTTGTTTAGGTTTATTGGATCCTAGAAGGATCAATGATCCTCCCCATATAACGTTGTAGTGGGTCATCTAATAATCTTCACTGTATTAGTGTGTTATCTTAGACGAGTGATTGTGAATGAATCATCACAACTCGGTTCATTTGGCTTCTCCATAAAAAGAGGCAAGATTGTGTGAAGGATAATAATCCACTCACCTTAAGTTGTTTTTTACCGCATTTCTCCATCTTCTACACACATTTCCTCCACGATTCAAATAAACAAAGAGTCTTTAACTCAAATTTGATCGCATTCAAATACTATTCATTCGTATGACTTTTACATGTTACATCGAACTATAGAAGTATACCGTAATAATATCCTAAAGTATTTTAAGTAGTGAAATCGGAAATACTTGTTCAGAATCCTGATGATCATCATCAATATGACAATATTTAGAAGAATTTGGTGGTCTTTGGCGAACTGAACAGGCAGGCAAGTAGATAATGTTAAAATGAACTGGGGAAACTGATGTAAAGGCAGAAAAACAGAGAAGCGAAGATTTGGGCTTTTGACCACGTGCAGGGCAGGGCAGGGCAGTAGATAGAGTGATGTATGTATGTGTGGCGTTTGATTTCTTTCTTTCATTTTACTCCAGAAAGGAAACAAATTCAACCAAATCAATTCTGGGTCAGGCCTCTGATACCCAAATCTGGAAAGAAAAGAGATGACCTTTTTTGGTTTTATTTTCATGATTTGATTTGACACCTTGATTTGATCTCACATACTCTTTTCCCGCGACACTCGTTAGTGTTAATCTGTTGTTAATCTTATGTGCCGTTGCTTAATCTAACAGTGTTTTTAGTAACGATTACTACGTTAACGGGTTGGTTATTCAAGACATGATCTCTGTCCGGGACGAGATAGGGAACACGGGGATCCCAGGGCATCTAATGGTCATGGTTGCGAAATGGGAGTTTATATGAGAAGCTGCAAATCCAGTTTTCTTGTGCGTCTCTCAGTATGCTACCGTACTCTTATTCAACATGTAGGCACTACAAGTGTTCTGCACTACCGAACCAGAGAGGGTTTTCAGACGTATTTTCTGGACCGGTGGCGTAGATAGTGCAAGAAGCCAAGAACATCTCCACAGGAGTATAGCAGGTACAAAAACAGATGATTTCTTGGCGAAATTGGAACAGGTTTAACCTTTACAAACAACACCTGGGCCCTGCCAACAATACTCCCAAAATCTATCAAGACTCTAAAGACATTACTGTCTTTGTAATTTACTCTGTTTTTTACATCATATAGCTCTGATTTTTAGAAAAATATTGTTAAAGGACATAAAGATTAGATTATATAAATTTTTTGAAAATGGCAAAGCGAGGATCAATTTTTTTTCTTTTATATAAATTGATACGAAATAAACCTGGAATCGAATGTTTGCATCTCATCTTCATAATCTAGAGTCTTGACCGAGATATCAGTTGAACGTTTTGAATAAAGACTCTTCTGAGTTCTGAATGTAAATCTACTTATCTACAGTAGTGTTTGAGTATAGGTAAATGAAGTTGCTATTCTTAGCTAAGAATGTTGGTTCAACAGTGACACGAATTAATGTTCTATACCAAGTAGTTCACCGCATTAAGTGAGTGAGTGACGCAATACAACACTGCAAAATCTGTATCTGGACCAACTCAAATTAAATGAAAATACAACTTCTAAAACTAACAAAAATACTATGTATGAGATGACAGAATTGAAGCGGTGGTCTACTTTACAAGTTACATCAAAATGTGATAGTATAGAGTAAAATTCATGAAAGGTAGTAAATCTACTGCAGTAGTAGCATTTACGACATTAGATTTTTATGAGTATTCCAACAGTAGAATTAGGTCGTGTCATATTAAATTTTAGATCGTTCATTTTCAGTTAAATCCAGTCCAGATTAGTTCAGTTTAAGTTTGTGTAATTAAAATTTATATCAAATAAGTTAAGTTAGTTTAGTTCCTAGTTGAGACGAAGTAAACAGCGGCTAAAAGAGGTCATTTAATGGCAAAACATGGGTGTATCACTCCTTATATATATAGGTGGTCAAGATGACAGACATTCTCCCTATCTCTCCACTCAAAACTCCATTGTTCTTCATATACTCTTCAGTGCTCTAGTAGCTAAACCTTTCTTAACAACAATCATCCATTACACACATAGAACACAAAACCATGGACAAACAGAACATGCTAGAAACAACAGCAGCAATGCTCATGGGCCACAAAACAACGACATCAACGACAACGACGCTAAGTCGCTACGAAACCCAAAAGCGTCGTGACTGGAACACGTTCGGACAGTACCTCAACAACCACAAACCGCCACTGGTTCTCTCACGGTGCAGCGGTGCACACATACTGGAGTTCCTCCGCTACCTAGACCAGTTTGGCAAAACAAAGGTCCACTTGACCGCCTGCCCGTTCTTCGGCCACCCCTGTCCGCCCGTCCCCTGTCCCTGCCCGATGAAGCAGGCCTGGGGCAGTCTAGATGCGCTTGTGGGACGATTAAGGGCTGCATTTGAGGAGAATGGGGGCTTGCCGGAGGCGAACCCGTTTGGAGCACGTGCGGTGAGGCTGTACTTGAGGGAAGTGAGGGATTCTCAGGCGAAAGCGCGAGGGATCGCGTATGTGAAGAAGCAGAAGAGGAGGAAGAAGGTGCATTGTGGTGGTGGTAGTGAAGATGGTGTGGAGGGAAATGGGGATTTGATTATGGTCGTTGGATCATCTGGATCTGGTGGGAGATGTTAGTTAAGTTAGTTAATTATGCAATTTGGCTCGATGTTAATTAGCATGTTTTCTCCGTTTATTCTATGCTACGACATGTCGTTGTATATGATGGTGTTTCTAATTGTTAACAGATTAAAACATCATACTGTATAACATCATAATGTAGCATAGAAGTCAGTTTTCTAGGACTATATAGTGTAATGTTCGTATTAATTGCATAATGCATTTCGCCTATTATTTTCAATCGAGAATTTCTGAACTGAATTGAAATTGAACTACAAATTTAAACTAACCAAAACTAAAATTAACTGAGCTAAACTGGATTTAAGTTGAAAATAGCCTTAGCAATCGAGTAATTGAATGATGTTTGGAAATTTGTGTAGCAAGTGAATGGTTATTTGGGATTATTCTATTTAAGGAAAGAATGCATGTCTCTAACCTATATGAATCTAGTTATGCACATACAAGAACAAGTTTATGAGGCCAATAAGAAGGTTACTTTATAAGTAAGGATTCAAAGAATGCTAATTCAACACCAGTGGAGTTAAGGGAACATACCCTTCATTTTGAAGCTCCATTATAAGACTATCCAATATCATATAGATCTCAGAACACTCTGGATGACTTTTATCTGCAGCAGCAAACATGTGAGATGAATTATTCAACTCAATCCAGCTAAAACCAGGAACTTTCTCCACCCCTCTTGCTTTCATGACATCTCGAATTTCATCAACTCTCTCCCATTTTCCAGAATTGGCGTGCAAGTTTGCGAGCAACACGTAATATCCAGAGTTCCCTGGGTCTAAGTTTGAAAGATGCTTTGAAGCCGCCTCTGCTAGTTCAGCATTGCCATGAACACGGCATGCTCCCAATAAAGTCCCCCATATACCTGCGTCCGCTTCAAATGGCATGGTGTTAATTACATGAAATGCTTCCTCCAAACGACCTGCTCGGGAGTACATATCAACTAAGCATGCATAATGCTCGATTATAGGGGTAATTCTGTAGTTTTCAGTCATTGACTCGAAATACTTCTTTCCGAGATCAACTTGACCAGTGTGGCCACAAGCGGATAGTATTGCAAGAAACGTGACATTATCTGGTCCAAATCCCTCATTCTCCATTTCATGAAACAACGCAAGGCATTGCGTTAACCTACCATGATTTCCGTAGGCAGCTATGATACTGTTCCAAGAAACTTCATTTTTAGACTCCATTGTGTCGAAAACATGTTGCGCGGAGTGTAAATTGCCACACTTAGCATACATGTCTATTAAAGCGCTGCAGGCGAAAATATCAGAGCTAAACGCACCTCTCAACATGAAACCGTGCATCTCTTTCCCGTGATGAAGAGCAGACAGGTTCGCACAGGCAGAAAGAGCAGCCGATATTGTGACACAATCACATTTGGATCCCTCAGTACTCATTTGCCGAAAAAGATTAATAGCAACTTCTGGTTTGCCGTTCTGGCTACAGGCAGTGATCATAGTGTTCCAACATATTGTATCTCGTTCCGACATTCTCAAGAAAACTTGATACGCCACGCCTAATTTTCCACATTTAGCATACATGTAAGTCAATGCGCTCTCAACGTAACAAATTCCTTCGAACCCCCTTCTAATCATATAACAGTGTATCTCCTTGCCAGGTTTTAGGGCTACCAGGCCTGCACAAGCTGGTAAAACACTTGCAAAGGTTACAGCATTGGGTTTCAGATTCTTATCAAGCAACCACCGGAAACTTTTCAAGGCATCAATGTTCAATCCATTGAGCACAAATCCGGATATCATAGCAGTGCAAATAACATTATCTACATCAGGGGTCTGGTCAAAGACCTTGACAGCCAAGTCCACGTCTTGGCACTTGAAATACATATCTAATACAGCACTCTTCAAGAACAAATCGAAGAGTACTCCATGTCGAATTATATAACCATGAATTGCCTTTCCGTGACTAGAACATCCCAAGGCAGGAACTACAGGTAGTAAAGTTGCAAAAGTCTTAGAATTTGGCTTGACACCTGAAGATATCATCCTCCGAAATATATCCAACGCTTCATCCATGAGGCCATTCTGCACATACCCCCCAATCATCACATTCCAAGTGACATGACTGGTCTGTGAAACAAACTCAAACAATTTCCGTGCATCAAACAAGCAACGGCACTTGGCGTACATTGAGACCAATGTAGTATCCACAGGAGAAATTAACTCCAGTCCACACTTCACAACCAAACCATGAACCTGTTTGCCAACCCTCAACATCGATTTCGCCCCGCACAAAGACATAACACACGCACATGTAACAGAATCCACCCCAACATAACTCCGTCTCATCTCCTCAAACAACCGAATAACACCATCCGCCAAACTATCACATCTCAAGTAACCATTCAGCATTGCATTCCACAAGACAGTATCCCTCTGAGGCAATTTATCAAACAGTTCACGCGCGTCCTCCAAACAACCATTCTCAGCGTAAAACTTAACCAAAGCACTACCTACATAAACATCCATCTCAAACCCAAAATCTCTAACCATACAATGCACATGCTTAACCAGCTCAACATCATGTAAACCACCACAAGCTTTTATCAAGAACGGAAAAGTGTACTTATCAGGGCTAGTACCAAAAATTAACATCTTAAAGTAAAACAAAATCGCAAATTCAAAACAACCCATTTCAGTTAACCCTCTAATCATCCAATTCCAAGGAGCAGCATGACACAAATGAAGCTGAGTGAACAAATCCTTGGCAGCAGAATAGTTGTTATTAAGAATGTAAACACCCAAAACTTTTGTGCCCAACATACCGATGTTGTGGAGTCCATTGACAGTGATTTGGGCGTGGATTTGTCGAGTTTCGTGAAGAACAGAGGGACGATCAAATGAGTCTTTGTTTCGTAGAAGTGGTGCAAGATGTGATGCCAAGGTTTCTTCGGTGTAGTAACAGTGATTAGTTGTGTGGAAGAAATGGTTTTTGGGAAAGAAATCTCGAGAGAAAGATGATGAAATTCGCCTGATAATCATGAACCTTTTCTATGTCGCTCGTTCATGGAGAGTTACTGGAATCTGTTATCTCTGTTTCTTCCGGTTAAACCCTGTATCATTCAGTGCTAGAGGTTTATGAAGTTAAAATTTGGGATTTCACAAATTTACAGAAACAGACTCGAATTTAGTCGGAATTGTTTTTACTAACCCAACCATTGTCAGATCAACCAAATCAGTCCCATGATTTCTTGTGAATTTAACGAATCTTCAGTAATTAAATAATTTAAATTTGCATGGACACACTAACATTCTTATTTTCTTTTCCAACCTTACCAATATAGTTGTATATATTTAAAAATATTTAATTTCTTATTAAGAAAATTAATTTATTTTTTTTATTATCAAATATAGTAACATGTAGCAATATTGAGCAACAGAGAACAACGCTATGTGTGATACATCAACAACCTTACTGAAGTTAGTGACTTCATGACTGAAGTTAGTCAGGGCCCTTGACTGAAGATAGAAAACTCGATGTTATTTTGACCTCCTATGTCTTCTTTCTTTTTCTTCCTTTTTTCTTTTTAGAAGTGAAAGAATGTTTTCCGTAATAATCTCATTCCCATTAGTTCTATATATAGAGTACAATACAAGAGTTTTAATCATATACAAACTAAACTATAATATAAAATCTTAATCTAACCATATGGTACAATCTTAATCTAACTATATCTTTAGTATATATCTTACACGCTCCCCGCAGTCATAGCGGGAGGTAAGCAGATACTGAGACACTACCAAAAAAGTGATGACGAGTAAGGTGATGACCAAATTATTACCAGCTTCAAGTGAAATTCATAGGGTGTTATGGTGTCTTATTAAAAGTTTAGGTGTAAATAGAAATTTCTAAGTATGTAATATGTGAAACTTGAAATGTTAGTGGGAAGGTCACTACTCATCTCCGTCCCTGACTATAGGACAACATGAGTATGAGAATCTTTCATGTTGAAATGTGAAACTAAGACTATCAACATCAGTTTGCAACCCACTTTGGGCATCTGCCACGTCAGCATTCCACTCATTTGCTACCCAGTTGCTCCAGCAGTTGCTACTATTTGATTCCCTTTTTTCATTTATTTTTGCATTTCTTTTCAAACATCTTATTCATTATATTTTAAATGTATCTTATATTTAAAAATTAACAATACTAATTATAACTAGTATAATAAATCTTTAACACATCCAAATTAAAGATATTATAATAAGTCCTAAAACTTAAATATATTTCAATAAATCCTAAAAAACAAGACTTAAGAATTAATAATAATACAATGAAAGCAAAGACTTAAGAATTAATATAATACAATGAAAGCAAAGACTTAAGAATTAATTATGCAAGAAAAGAAATGAAAGGAAAGAATTTATTATGATAAAAAGAAGAAATGGAGCTCTGATCATAATATGGATAAATTAGAAGAATTAATTAGGCAAGAAATGAAAGGAAAGAATTAGTTAAAAAGAAGAATTAATTATGCAAGAAATGAAAGGAAAGAATTAATTATGCTCAGTAAACCATAACCGAAATGGAGTTGTGATCATAATATATGTGTGGTGAGAAGAAGGCAACGACTTAAGTTGTTGCCTTGAGCCAATGCATCTACTACCGCGCTTTGTTTTAAGACAATTGATAGAAACTACAAAACACGTTAAAAAGTAAAGCAAAAATAAAATAAAAAATAGTTGAGGCGCGCCTCAACTCTGACAGCACTTGACGTGCTGTTGGAGGAGGCTGCAGAGCATCAAATGGCATTTGATGCTCTTGTTGGAGATAGCCTAAATTCTCCATTTGTCTCTCTACGAATCTAACAACAAGACCCATAGTTATTTGAACTCGAATTGAAACGATCAAATACAAATTACAAAATATCAGGAGAGATCAATATTTAAAAAAGTTCAAAAAAGACTAACACTAGTTTCAGGATGATGTGTAATGATTTGGTATATCAAGTGTAATGTCTTGAAAGCTCCCTTCTTACACATGTTACACAAAATTAAAACATTTTGTAACTTGAAATTTGATAGAATGTTTTGCTACGTCATGTCTAATGTTTTGATAAAATGTTTTTTTTTTATAACATGTGTAATACTGTAATGTTTTAATAGAATGTTTTAGTATTTCACATATATATTGTTTGGATTTTGTTTTGATACGAAGGTGCATTGGTGTAATACAAATACAATGAATCAATTGGAAATTTGCTTTACATTTTCTAGGCTGCTTGTAAAATGGCAGACAAGAGGAACCTCTGGATTCTCTCACCTCTAGCTTCTTTTTCCCATTCAGGATGTAGGGCACTATAAGCAATTGCATCTTTATTGAAGTCCTTAACATCATAAAATTGTTGTCTAGCCACCCACAAGGGTCGATTAAGTTGGTTAGAAATAGATGAACTTTTCTTTTAGTCACAGGTTCGAATTTTACGGAAGTAGAATTTTCTGTTTCTAGACTAATATTTATTAAACTTGCGCGGTTAGCTAAATTCACGTAGTTTGCAAAGTTATAGCGTGAACCATGATATTTTTTATTGGTGGAAACTTATTGCACCAAACCAAACTCATTGCTTTGTATTATTGATTGTACAATTTTTCAAATGGCTTAATTTGAATTCCATAACCTATCGGTCTCATTGGTTTTCAGAGAGCCTTTAAGAAAACTTCATTTTGTTGTCAATGTTTAGTGAACCATATGATTTGTGATGAAATGATCATCTTAGAGACCTTTCCAGGTTCTATTTGTATGCCACTTTCTCAACAGACTAACTTAAAGTATACTCAACTTCATTTTTAGTTTTGGTGTTTAAAAAAATATCTGAAACCCGACCCTATTAAAGTTCCCCTGAATAATTTTTTGAGAAAATGAAGTGGATAGATTTAGTTACGATTAGAAATTGACTTTCTATCTTGATCCATGGATCCTTTAGACCATTATCAATGGTGACGATCCCCCTAGCCTGTCACCGACGACGACAGCTCCCCATTACAGGATTTTGCTGCAGTAGTGACCTGTCATGAATTATGTCATGAAATATTTTATTCTTTTTTTTTTAAAGATTATTATTGTTTCATATAAAATGATAATCCAAAAAAATTAGACCAATTTTGCCAATATATTAGCCAGAATAATTTATTTTCATTAGAGATTGTTTTAAGTTTATTAAAAGAGAAATGAGAGTGGGAGGATACAGTCAATATTGTTTTCAATTTATAAATAATTTCAAAATATATTTGCTAGAATTTTTAATCTTTTTTAGTTCAGAAAATCAGAAAAACAAAAGAAAAGAAAAGAAAAGATTTTTTTAAAGTGTGGTACAAACTCAATCCCATCTCGTCGTCGATGGGCCTATCGTCATTGACGACAGGCACCACCCCCGCTGCCGTTGGTGGTGGTTTTACTCACAACTCGGTCATACCGTACGTAATATTGTGAAAAATTTATTTAGAATAACGTTATGGAAGGTATGTATAGCGGAATAGGTAGGTAGTAGTACTCTATAATAGTAATTTATATGTGTCCTGCTAGGTACTAGCGGAAGACATGGGTGGTTGAGATTTGCGATGATTAGATGAAGTTGACCACACGTTAAGGAGTAATTGAGTTGGTGGGCGACGATGATGTGAGATTTAGGAGTTGTTTAAAGTTTAAACGTGAAATAAATCAGATAATTAGCAGTACTAGTATAATATGGTGCATGATTCGAATCAAGGTCTCACGTGCGAGGTTCTGCAACACAACGTGACATCCAGCAGTATGTGGGGATCCATTTTTGTCGCTTGTCAACCCTCCCTCCCTCCTTCAAATTATGGATGATCCCCCTCAACTTGCACATCATCCATCATAAATATCTACCTCTTCAAATTCCTCCCCTTTGGGGATGGAGTGTGGTGTTTTTGGACTCGACACGGTATTCCAGACAAATATCACCACTCTTTAGCTGTTTGGTAGGAAAAGTGATGTGGTGTTTTCGACCCTCAAAGCTAGCCTCGGTTTGCACAGTCGGGTTTATAACACCACTAATATCACCACTTCACAATACTAGGGGTTGATGGTATTGTAGATTGGGGTTTTGAGTGGTGATGCCAACCCCAATCTGAGACACTTGATTTGTCCATTTTAACCCTACACGTCATAAAATGTTTGTGTCGGTTAGATATCGAGTATTTAGTTTGGTGCGTATAATGTTAATCATGTACTACATGTTAATGAGTTAATTAGTTGTTCATTGTGTTGTTTACTACTTTGATAAGTATTTAACATGCACATGAGATTAAGTTAATTAATTATCTGAAGTGTATGGAGTATCTAATATATAAGCATGTGTCCTGATGTTCGTTTTCTAAAATTACTGGACTTGAGTTATACGGTGTAATTTTGTCATTTAAATGATCGCTCATTTGCAACCAAGTCAATTTATTCAGAGTTTAAGTCAGTAGTTTAGTTGTTAAGTCATCTTAATCGAAATGTTTCAAATTATACAAAGTTACATGAAAACCGAAATGTGAGTGTTAATTACATATTTAACTTAATATGATTATATAATCATTCAGACTTAAGCAATCATATGAGCACTTAGCAATTTTAAAAACCACATTTTAATACTACAAAAACTTGAGAAAAGGCCACTTATTTGTGGACTTTTAAAAAAGACCACCTAATAATATCATAATATGCGATGTTATTAATATAATGTCCAATGTTACTAATATTACTAATATGACATATTAATAACAATGAACATT
>JAYMSL010004413.1:0-11123 GCA_036897195.1 Plantago coronopus | reverse complement strand
TGTGCTCTAATGGCGGGCTGCTCCGGGCTCCATTCAATTATTTTAAAAAAAAATACTGAAAAAAAAGGAAGGAGGAAGAAGCTTGAAGTAGGTTTCATATTTGTGAATAAAAGATTAAAAAACATGAAGATTGAAAAACATAACCATTATGCAAAAAGTTTTAAAAATTAGGGTTAAAATTGAAATTTAAAAAGTTGAAGGATATGGAAGTAAAAAAAATTTTAAAGGCTTGTTTGGTTTAAATTTCAGATGTAATTAGAAATTCTAACCGTGGTAGTGGATGAAATTTGCCTTAATTTTAAACTACCAGGACAAACAACTAATTCTTAAACCGAACTCTTAAAACCCTAACTCTATTATTAAGTCTTAAACCCTACTAAACAATAAACGAAAAACAATCAGAGAAATTCGGCCGCGACGACGGGATCAGCAGCTTCGGCCGCGACGGCGGGCAGAACGAGTGGAGGAGTTTCCGGTCGACTTTGGGTATAGGGGCGGTGTCGCGGTTGCGGTTGGATAGGCAGAATTACGTTAATGAGTATGAGTTTTACGTTCTAACAGGATTATAGTCTTTTATCTATAGATTAAATAAATATAAATATTTTTTTTTTTAAAGATACGTGAATAGAAAAATGTCACCAGGGTATTCGCGTGTCAATTTTTTGAATATATATGTTCTAAAACACAAATTACCATCTTAACCTTTCCCCGCAAATATTATTCCCCCGAGTCGTCTTCGTGTATGAATACCCTCCATTAGATGGAAAGTTTGGCATGGATGTTGGATGATTACTACCTTACTAGGTGGAGCACCTCATACCATATGAGTCACATATCCACTTTTAGCACACCCTTAACTTTGTTGTCCTATGGAAACATGAAAAGTTGGAATTTGGAAGTTAGCTAAACTCATTCAAACTTCAACTCCTCCAATTACACTATTACGGCCGGCTATTCTCCCGGTGGCCGGTTAGTGGATACAAACACTCAAACCTCCTTCAACATGTGCTAGTGTCCTACGTCTCATATATATCCTTTTGAGAAACTTGGCTTTTTGGTGTCCAAAATGCCAAGATTTGAAAGTGAGGTGCATATATATTACAGCAAAAAGAGAAAATGAAATTTGATGTGAGACCTAAAAGGCTTGTTCAATAATATTCACTCAATTGACTTTTCAAGGTTTTACTTTGTTAGGAACGAAATTAGGAATCGATTTGACATGTATGTGTGCTTCGGTTATTGTCTAGATCGCACCGTAAATGAGTTGAATTAACAAATAAGATTTGACATGTATGTGTGCTTCTGTTATTGTATAGGTCGGACGGTAAATGAGTTGAAGTAACAAATAGGATTAGGATGTGTAGAGATCGAGTTTGTATATACGGAAAATACAAATGCAAGGCTAACTCAACAAAGGCTTATTAAATTGATAATATATAAACTTTATTTTCAATATATTTTTAATAGAGAAGATTCGTTAAGGCTCGATAAAGGTCCGAAAAACTCGTTAAGACTCATTTATTTTCGAGTTCGATTTCTTGTTACAAGTTTTTTTTTGTAGATGCAAATTTATCCTACTCCTATACTAATCTACACTAACTTACACTAATCCAATACCATCTTATATCACACACCAATACCAACCTTATAACACCAAATAAATCTCATGTTACAAGTTGCTCGAACTTATTTTATTATTCGTTTTTATCAAGCTGAATAATACTCGGTTAGACTCGAATCGTTTAAAGATACGAGTTGGACTGAACCGACCCGTTCCGGTTTAGTACTTTGTGTGACAACGATGTTGTGTGCTGCTAAAATTTATTTTCCAAAAGAAAAAGGGTATGTTGTGTGAACTGAGATTTGATGCCAAGAAAGGGGACACGTCGACACAACGAGTAACAAAGACGGCATATACCTTTGACCTCCTTTTGTATTTTAACCCCTCAATCATTCATTATTTCTTCTTCAACTACTATATATACTACTCCCCATTCCCATATTACTTGTGCTTCCATTTTAGGATTCATACAATTCTTACTCACACTCTCATAAAAGTAAATTTTATTCAAGTGTGTCTGTTTTTACTACAACAAAAAAAATTACCATGGGAAGAGCTCCATGTTGTGAGAAAAATGGGGTGAAAAAGGGACCTTGGACACCAGAAGAAGATCAGAAGCTGACTGAGTATATCCAGAGGAATGGCTATGGGAATTGGAGAACTCTTCCCAAAAATGCAGGTATGCTCACTCTCTTTCTCTTCTCTTGACTCGACCGTGTTTTTTTATGACTTTTCGAAAAGGAAAATTAAGTTTACGAATTGATCGTATGTTGGAATTTATAGGGTTGCAAAGGTGCGGGAAGAGTTGCAGACTACGTTGGACGAACTATCTCCGGCCGGATATCAAGAGGGGGAGGTTCTCTTTTGAGGAAGAGGAGACAATTATTCATCTCCACAGCATTCTTGGCAATAAGTATGTGTGAATTGTATTAAATTTGTTATAAGTGTCACTCTAGCTAGTAATTAGTCAACTTAATATATGTAGAAATTGTACAAGTTTGATTAATGTTCTGCTTTCTTATGAAAACAGATGGTCTGCAATAGCGGCTCAACTCCCCGGGCGAACAGATAACGAGATCAAGAACTTCTGGAACACGCACATTAGAAAAAGGCTTATGCGAATGGGAATCGACCCCGTGACTCATACTCCTCGTCTCGATCTTCTCGACCTCTCGACTCTCCTACACACATCCCAAATGAACGTTTCCAGATTACTTGGAATGCAATCATTGGCTAATCCTGAACTAATCAGATTAGCCTCTTCACTCTTTTCCTCACAACCCCAAAACCAAGACTTTCAAATCCAAAACCAAATCATTAACAACAATGTCCAAAACCCTAATCCTAATTTCCCAATCCAAGACTCAACATTTCAAGCCCAAAACCAGGTCATGCAGTACGACAACGTTCCGGATATTTCCGAGTTCGGCATGGTTAACGAAGACTACGTGCCATTAGCAAGTTACGGATACTACAACGGATCGGGCCAATCGGATCAGGGTCTATCTCTATCATCTGAGGCGTCGAATTTTCAATCCAACGGCAGTATGAACAATTTGAGCTACGGATCGGTCTTGTCGAACATATCGACACCTTCGTCGAGTCCGGCTCAATTCGATATATTACCTGATTTTCTTGATGTTAGTGATTATTACATGTAACTATATGATTAGTAGTAGTAGTATTACTTGAGCTTATGATGGATCTGTCCTTGTTTCTTGTAAAATTTATGTAATGGACTTATATTATTGTCAATACGACCTTTGTACGACTACTAACACACTGACTTGATTGCTTCTTAGAGATTATATTAAGGTAAAATTATTGCTAATTGGACTTTAGATCTCTAATTGTCAATCATTAATCAAACTATGACAAGGACTGAAGAGTGGAGATCCTAGCTTGATCTATAAGCGAGATCATAATCACATCAAAGACTTTCATAATCATATCCACAAAACATTTTAGTAAAAAAATGAGAGTATGACGGAGTGTTTGGCACTCAGTTAAGAAACCGAGTTAAGCCCCTAACTCAATGATACAGTAAAAATCAGCTTTGACATTGAGTTAAGTCCTCTTTTTTGTCTTTTCAAAACTATGGTTATCTGGATTATGAAATCCCGATAACTTTAAACGTTAACCGAGTGCCAATCAATCTGTGAAATTTTCCCTAAAAATAGGTATGAAATTCAAGAAAGGAAGTATATATATACAAGTTAGAATCATATCGCTAGGACCGGCAAAAACGTATTCTTGTAAAGTTCGTTAATCCATAGAGTTTTACAAAGATTCGTGAATGACGGTTTCTTTTTTACTTATAAAAATTACTTATAAAAAGACGGACCGTAACTATGTTTTTAAGTTAAACATTAATGTTTTTCATTAAATGTACTTTTATTAACTATGAAGTTTCTACTATAGTTCATAAAATAACAATTTGGTCTCAAATCTCAATATTAAATCAAGATTGGTAGAAAAAAATCGAAGAAAAAAAAAAGATTGGTAGAAATTAAAATGAATAAATTAAATTGGATAATTAAATATAGGGATTTCTTAAATATATTAATTTTGCATGGCTGGAACTGGAAGAAGATCGAAGAAACCATAGTCACGCTTTCTAATTTAATTAATCTGACGTACTTTCTCCATACTTGTACGTGACTATACACGCTTTCTAATTTAATTAATTAATTAACGAATATAATAGTTAGATTTATAATTTATTTAATTAATTAATTACTAGCTCTATCCATAGTGTTTGATTATTTCGAGTAAGTTCCATTACAAAAGTGAGTCATTTCTTAATTAAGCTTACTCAAACCGGCAAAATTAAAACACTAATTATTAATTAGCTACAGATTAAACAATAACTTAGTGTCGCAATTAACTACGGGTCTCAAAGATCCCGACAATGGTATCCACGACCGCCGCAAAAACTTGCCGGAGATGAGGAGCCGGACACGTGGTCGCGCCACCTGTGATTTTACGTACGTACTATATGGATTAAATTAATGATTATTTAATTAAATAAATAATTTTTTAAAAGTTAATTAATTGCAATTTTGCATGGTTGTGCTAAACCTAAAGTAGGGTTGACTAAAACCAATGTACGTGTTACATTTTAGAGGCTGATAGTGTTATGGGGACCATTATAAAGGGTATTCGAAATAGATGGCTTTAAATTTAATTTAAAGAATTGAAAGATTATGAGTTGTATATATGTATGATTTGGCTCTTGTGTTGTTATAATATTTACGAAATTGGACCTCAAATTATTGTCGTTTCATGCAATTATGAAGGCGTTTGTCAAAGGGTTTGATTTCAATGAGTCATTGACATTCATCTCATTGAGTTGAGTGGTTCGATATGACTTCATATAATTGGTGCTGAGTTCGAGCTTTTAATGAAAAACTAACAAGGACGTATGTGTTGAATTTTGTTATTTGTGTTGGATGTCAATTAACACGATTGTTAACACGTCTGCTAATCAATCGACAAGAAGTGTGTATGTATTTGAATTAATAAAGCAACCAATTACATAATAACACGGGAGCTCGCATCGACCTACGTGTATGGGAGTTTCAGATAACAATCAAAAGAACGGTAGATTACTAGTATAATTTCCAATCAGAAGTTACTTTCACTCAATATCACTCTTTGTTTCTTCTCGTTCTTACTAACTAAGCTGCGCTTCGTTGTCACTTAATTATCACTGTAGAAAGCTATGATTAATCAAGTTTGTAGCTACTTAACTGCTTCCAACCGACTCAACACACTACTTAACATAATCCAGTACACAAGTACATATGATTAAGTTATAGTCACCGGCTGTACATATTTTTTTACGTTATTCATGATGTTCGATTATGTTGTAGTGAACGAATTCAGTGAGATATAGCTATAATGTAGCATAAGAAAGTTTGAAAAATTGATGTGACTGAGGGTTAAAAGTTGGATGATTGAAAGGGGGAGTGTACACACTGAGGTCAAACAATAAAATGTAAATTATGTCTCATACAGCTTGAAATGAGTTCTAGAAGAAAACAAATAACAAGAGCTACTCAATCACGACATTTAATCGACAACATAAGCTAGAAATGCCATCACAACAACGTCACTTGTACGTCGTTAATTGTACTTTTAATTAAGGCTCGATCTTAGCATGCAAATGAGATTATCTTAACCTATTTTATGCAAATGCAAGGGTATGTAAAGTTAGAAATCTTACCTCAATCGAGTGAGATACCAACACACATTCTCTACGCGTATATTACTTTTCGACTTTACATTATTACTTATACCGTGTGTACTCTTAAAACATCACATAGTTGGGTTGGGCTGTAGCTATACGAGCTACCCTTTCGAACTTCATGGGCTAAAAGCGGTCCGACTGTTCTTGAGAATAGTTTCATCTAGTTTTAGGCCTCCCTTCTTTAATTGGTGATTATATTTTCGGGGGTGATTTGTTTACTTGGTTTGGAGTTAGTGTGTAAATCTTTGCACCAACTTGTTTTTTTTCTTTTGTTTTTTCTTCTAACGGTAATTTTTTTGTTTTTTATTAATTAGAAAAGATCATGAGAAATACTCCGAAACAATTACAACGATGACAAAGACCAGACAAGACCTAACCGCGATACAATCACCGAGATTTACAACCAAAACCTATCTTAACCCCCACATCCCAAATCACCTAAACCAACATCCAAAAACTGAGACAACACCCAGAGTCGAACCACACCTGAACCACCATGTCAACCGACAACATAGGGTTCTCCTAAACCTCACACGTCACACCCAACTTCGAATTCACCTAAACTAACACCCTAAAACTTGAACCTGAAACACGACCTGAACGGTAACCAAAACTCACGGGTCGCACTTACGAACCGAATTGTGCTTCGTTGTCGCAAATCTTGCGACAACGAAAGAGGTAGATCAAAAGTACCCATGGTAAGAAAAAAATGAAGAGCAAACGTCATGAAGTAAAAATATTATTAAACCCATGACTAATAGAGTAACGTGTCAACGAAATGTCACCTTAAAATGGCGTAATTAACTTACGCAACATGATCCATAGCCGACCAAATCCCAAAATCAACACTTTTTTTAAGTAAATAATTATAAAAATAAATTTTATATGCATCACTTTCTTGCTCGACCGACCAAGGAAAATAGTTTGGAATAATAATTCAAACTTGTAAAGTGAGTATATGTCTTTTGCTTCTTTTGATTATTGGATGCCTTTTTCTCTTGTTTTCTCAACTTCCTAAAAATTCATAAATTACATGTTTTCTTGGATAGTACATGAAACTATGGAAATTCTTGTCCATTCATGGGGTCTAGCTTCCCCATTTGACTGGATTTTCTCATTTTGTGCATGATTGGGATTGTGATGGAACTTGTATTATTGTCTTGATTTTAAGATACCATGATTGGCTTTTGCTTGTGTTTAATTTTCAAGTTTTGGTTCTCGAATGTTACCATGATGTTGCTGTTCCTCAGACATTAAGTTAATTTATCACCATTAAGGCTCCAAGCTTCATGGAGTTCTACCCACTTTTGTTTTTAAGCGGTAATATGACTATTAATAATAGTTCTCAATTTTTTCTAGGTGACTTGAACTTTCGAGTTCTGGCCTATTAATTTGAGGGGAAGCATTTTATCAATTGAGTTGCGTTTCATTCTAAGTTCTACACGCTTCATAATCCTGATTCAAAATTATAACTTTCTCCTTTGGTAAAGCTAAGATAGCCTTTTCCTTATAAATTTAGGTTTATACTTTATAGTTGGATAACAACTAATTACTCTATATCTAGTAGGGATATCAAACTTAAACATATACATGGTAACTACCGTGTAAGTCTAATCTTATCAAAGACTTGATCTCGAACTCGACTTGTTTGATAAGGTACTTTAAGTTATGAATCTGTCCGAGTTAGAGCTTTTTCAAATTTATTTTATTGTCGATGGCTCGGTGATACTTACTCAGTAGGGTTGGTACGTAAGACACGCACATAACATATTCAACCACCATGTTTCAAATTTTTTCAAACTTACTCAGTAAGGTTGGTACGCAAGACTCTCATATAACATATTCCGTATGGCTAGATTCGGTGATACTTACTCAGTAGCTTTTTCAAACTTTTTTTAATGAAGAAAAAAAACAACTTACTCAGTAGGGTTGGTACGTAAGACTCGCACAGAACATATTCAACCACCATGTTTCGGTGGATTTTTTTAGAAAAAAAAAACAAAAGAAAAGATATTGGGAACTCGCAACCAGGTATCATTTGGGTGTGCACTGGGTAAACTCAATTAACTCATGCAATAGCCTGAAAATTACGTGAACCAAGTTAAGTGCGACAAACTCTGTCACAAGATTGCATCAGTGCCTATTTCATACATATATATGCTCGATAAAGCTTGTGATACTAAATTTTCTCCTATCATTTATTTTTATCACGAGATTGATATGAGCCTGTGTATTAAAATTGCGGCTCGAGCTCGACAATACCCGATCAAAATGACAAACATCGTTAACTACAAGGAAGAAAGAAATTAAACAGGCTTATTAACACCTAATTTCAAGAGACATGATTAACCAGTTTATCATTTTTATTGGGGAATTAATATATATGATTAGAATATTCCACAACTCTCTACAAGTTCGAGCTTTTAGATGAGATGAGATTCTATCATGGTAATTGGTATCAGAGCCTTTGGCTCACGCTAAGATCCTGGGTTCGAATCTCCGCGGAGACCGCCTCTACCCATATTTAATTCCACTCGATTGACCTTCCCAAATGAAGTTGAAATCGGTCACGAGTGCGGGGGAGTATTAGGAAATTAATATATATAACTAGATTTCACAACTTTTTACAAGTTCGAGCTTTTTTAGATGAGATGGAATTCTATCAATTTTATCATATCCTCCTTATATCATCCCAAAGCATCCCCTTTTTGACTTTCATATGATTAGACTGTTTTAAATTCGACTCATCATTGATTTTAAACTATAATATAAATCAGTATATGAAGCAACCAAATATAACTTTATGTTACATATTTCACTTTTTCTATTATCAATGTAAGTTTTGGTTAAATTTGAGACGGATTGAAAACGAAACTCAATTGATAATATATTTTCGCTCTAACTAATAAGTCGGGAGTTGAAGTCACTTTCGATTTAAATGGAGAACTATTACAATCCTCATTTTACCGCTTCAAAAAGATAAGGATTAATTTCACAAAGTCAAAACTTAACCATTATTTTGGGAGAAAAAAAACGAGAATTAGCCCAATTTTGCCAATACAGGTTTGGGCCACGATATCCAGAACAAGCTTAGCCCAATAAGCTCGTTCCATCTAAATCATCGAGGCCCAGCCCGTTTGCCGCTTGGTACTTGACCTGTTGACCAAGCCAAGTGCCACATGTCCATTTACCCCACCAATTTGACGAGGTGTCACCTAGCTGTACCCTGTCCATCCTCCACGTCATCATCGTCTAAAACTAGCTAATCTCCGCTTCTTGATCACTTGACTTCAACAAACATTTAGCACTCAAAGACCTTAATTTGGACAATTTCCAGTTGCAATTTCAAGCAATAATATTCACTTCAATTTCGTTGAGTTTGTAACTAAGAATTCAATGGAACAGATGCCTAGGGCGGCGTTGGACCCTTTGGTCCACGGAAAGGTCATCGGAGACGTGCTGGATATGTTCGTCCCGGCCGCGGAGATATCGGTCGAATACGCAGGGCAAAACCTAAAGAATGGTGCTGAGATTAAGCCGAACGTTGCCAAGGAAAGGCCTAAAGTCTGTATCACGGGCTCTCAAGGCACTCCAAATTACTACACTCTAGTGAGTTCTAATTGATATCTCGTGAACTCTAGAACTCTTAAGTTACGTTCATTTCACCTTAAATTCCATTCATGTTAAGGTTTACCTACTTTAAATTTATAGTTCGAAGTTCCGAATTCAGTTTAGTTCGGAAATTTCTAATACGACAACTTAGTTATCTGCTTTCTTTGTTTAATATTGTTCACTAGTGGGTAATGATCTGAGCTTTGGAGCCTTGGAGGTGTCTTAAACTCTTAATTGAACCGAATTATTTGCAGGTGATGGTTGATCCTGATGCTCCATCTCCGGCTGAACCTGTTTACCGGGAGTATCTTCATTGGTATAGTTTTGAGCTAGTTCGATAAACTTATTTGCTAATTTAATCGATCAAAATAAGTATGTTACGTATTTCTTATGCTCTTTTTAATTAATGAAAATTTTTGCCATTTCCAAGGAAATTGTTTTTGGAAATTGTTTAGGTGAAGTCGGTGTTGTTGGTTCAGATTGAGTCTCAGTTTGGTCTGGTATTGTATTTTCCTCTTTGTAAATTTTTCCGAGCATTTCTTATACTCTTTTTAATTAATAAAATTTTTTGCCGTTTTCAAAAAAATAAAATTATAATAAGTATGTTACGTGAATATCATATTTGACTAATCAGTACCCGGTATTTGATCAGCTAGCTAATTGAATTAGCAAATCAGGTAGCTATATAGTTTATCAAACACCCTGTGAACATCAAACCAGCTAGCTTATCGGCTCTCAATTCGAGTATCTAACGAGCTCTCTGATTAGCTACCAATAGATTAATATGAACAAATTTGTTTTGGTAAAGAAAGACATTGCTAAGATAGACTTATATGCCTATTCTTGACAACTTAGACAAGTAGTTTTGCAGCTACTAATTCGATATATGTCTGTCTGCAATCGGACTTTTTCGTATAAATGCAGGATGGTGATTGATATCCCAGAAGGATTTGATGCAACAGAAGGTAATTCATTTGCAACCTATATTACAAGTTCAATTTCAGAAGCTATAATTTGAGAATATGTTTGGTGAAACAATGTATATATACAGGCAGGGAGGTGATGCCGTACATGGGACCAGAGCCGCCAAGAGGCGTTCATCGTTACGTGGTAGCTGCATTCAGGCAGCATGGCCAGATGGAGACGGTTAAAGTCCGGCCTGTGGATCGGGGCAATTTTAGCACACGCACTCTCGTGAGTGAGAATGACCTGGGGCTACCGGCTGCTGCCTTGTATTTCAAATCAACCAACGAACCGACTGCCTGGAAATAATTCACGAATATAATGATCGGCATGAAGCTTGATATAGCAAGGCAGCGCAATCCAACAACCTGAAATAAACTATCATACCTTACTGCTTATGGTTAGTTATATCATATATGTTCTTTGTTTTCTGGGAACTCGGCAGTGAAATGTGGTGCTTTCCGTCGGTTTTAATTTGCATAAGATGTATATTTAGGTTAAGACAGTTTGTTCTATTTGGTTTACGTATGAACCGATTTTCATAACATGTTCCCCCGAGCCCTGATTCTATTTTCTAGGATATCGTTCTGTGTTCCATTTCGTTCGTTTCTGGGTATATGAGATGTTGAGGACGTAATCAGTACATGAAAATGTTCTGATCTATTTACATTCTCTATATACAAGGAAATACTGAATGACAGGCTTTCATCTTTTCCTGAAAAATGTTCTTCCCTG
>JAYMSL010004412.1:0-11124 GCA_036897195.1 Plantago coronopus | reverse complement strand
TCTCATCTCCTCCAACGCGCGCTGCACCCCTCGCCAGCCACTCTCCACCGCATGCCTCTAGACTCCAGAGCTCCACCCATCACCGCGCAACTCCACCCATCACCCCTCAACGGCTCCCAATGACTTTTCAAGGCCATGTGCAAATTTGCATGGTTTGGAGATTTTAGAGCTCTATTAAATCAATCGATTGCGAACTCATTTCCCATTTTAGAAGTGCGCCTCTTTGAGTCCCGATCCATTCAAGATTGCACCTACTACTCCGACCTGTTCATATTCAAAGGACTCAAAGATCAGGATTGTCGAGTGAAGAAGACGATCATCAGATTGGACTATCGTTCCAGATCTGAAATTTAAAATCTTGTTATTTCTTTATTTTTATAGATAAAGTCAGTCCAAAAGGGTGTGGACCGGAATAAATTTTTCGGTCCGGTCTGGGACCGACCTGAAATCTGCCCGGTCCTCGGTAAAAAAAATGCCATTTGCGGTCCGGGCCGGACCGATCTCTGGACAATGCTCAACCCTAGCCCAGATTATGCCGTTATCCTGATCAAATCTTCAAAATGAAGGATGCATTCAAAACTCTGTCTGCGCTCCTTGCTTGGCCGGGGGGGGGGATCTCAATCTCACTGGCTTGTTATGGGTCTATAGAATCAAACATACTTGATAAAATATGTAAATGAAATAAAAAAAAGGTCACCGTTGGGAGCGGAATCTTCAACGAGAAGAAGCAAACCCTCATGCGAGGGATATAGGAACGACAGTGATCAAACACCGGGGAGAGGCATTTTTCATGCTACGACATTTCATTGATATCGTGTAAATTTTGATATTGATAACGCGAATTTAAGAAAATAATTGAAGAAGTGTACAATGTGGTAGAATCAAATTGTGAGGTGGCACATTTGTCCGTGAACAGTAGAAAACCCCAAAACCTCTTCTCTCTTCTTCCCTTCCATTGCTTCTGTTTTCTTCTGCAACAAAACCAAACAAAACAAAACAAAAGAAAACCCCCACTCAAATCAGCTCTGCTATCACTCTCTCTTTAACTGGGAACGCCAAAATCACAACACAACTCTCTACTTTCCTCTCTTTAACCTCAACCTTTTGCTCATTCCTCCCCCAAATCATGGCCGAGGCGCCACGGCACCTGACGCCGGAAGAGGAAAAGCAGACCATCAGAGACATTACCGTCTCCGCCGAGTCCCAAACTAAACCCGGCGATACTTTCTATTTAATTACCCAAAGGTACTCTTTTTTATTTCTTTTTCCTTTTCTTGCTACTCTTTAATTTTCCTATTAAAGAGATCTCTTGTTGTGGTACCGATTTTTCTCTGTATATACTTTTGTTTCGAGGAGGCAGGATTAGGGTTTTGGCGAAAATGACTTGTAACCTGAATGTTGCTTTGTTCTTTTTGTTTGTTTGTTTGGATTTTGTTTCATTTAATTTTTAAGTTCAAATGTGGTTATGTTACTATCTATCTATGCAATTAAGTGGAGAGAGGATTTCTATTTGTTTGATGATTGTGAATTAGCTCTACATAATGCATTTGGTCATGGGTAACCGAGGAGAAGCGAATTACTTGTTCAGTGTGTTCTTAAAAGCTTAAGCATGGAAGGAATCATTGATATTAGACATCCATTACTGTTTCTCAGTTCATCAATTTCGGTGATTCAGAACTGAATCACATGCTAACAAGTTTTAAGAAAAGAGACCAACAGATGTTGTCAATTGAATGTAAACATGTTAACCGTTTCGTATCCAGAAGCTAATGGAGCGGTGCCAGTGTTGCATAAATGATAAATGCGTAATGGTGTCATTTGCTATAAAAAAGAAGAGCAGATCGTTCTACCAAGTCACAACTATAATTTACCACGTAGTTGCTCGGATACATTGTTTTATCGGTCCAGACATAGAAGTACTCACCTGAGATTGCATGAGTGCAAATTTTTGGATAAATAACCAAACAAAGTTCTGCCTTTTGGATTTGGGGGTTGACAAATAATCTATCAGATTTCTCCCAGTAAAAGACCAAGAACCTGCCGAACCATTACATATTTTGTTTGATTTTGATATGGTATGCTTTTTGTGCCGCGTCATGTTTATTTTTTGGTCACAAAATGATCTTTACATAATGTGCCTGGTTATTGTTGGAAAGGCATTTGTGCGACTACAAGGATCTTTTTCTTAGTACAGTGTCACTTATAGGTTCAACTTGAACCTTTCTATAATGTGGAGTTGTGGACTTTCAGCTCTTGCTCTAGTTAGCTGACTTAATGACTCAAATTTTGAGTGCTTCTAATATTGCTCAAACAGTGATTGTAATTATTTACATCCTGTGTCTGTATCTGAATAAGATCCAAATTAATCTATTCTTTCATTATCCAAGGTTCTCAGTCATTCATATGTACTTGCAAACATTTATGTACTATACAATGAAACTGTGTATTTTGGCTGAATATATAACTAACACACTTTCTGTGGCCTTTTCAAACACGGCTACTATTAGATGGTGGCAGCATTGGCTTCAGTATGTCAACCAAAACCAAACCGGCACAACTAATGATGGATCTTCAACTGAACATCATGATTCAGTTAGCTCAAGTGGATACAGAAGACCATCTTGCATTGAGAATTCGGACTTGATTAACAAGACGGTATCAGAATCTTCTGTAGGTGCCGAAGTTCATGATACCTTAGTTGAAGGCACTGATTATATATTGCTTCCCGAAGAAGTCTGGAATCAGCTGTATTCATGGTCAGTGACCTCTATTTGGTTTTCTCTTGTTTGCTCCTTGCATGGCTTTATACATTTATATTGAATTCGAGGACATAGTTCGACTGAGTTGAACGAGTAGAACTAATATTATGCATATGCGAGAAACGGAAAAAGGAAGGGGTTCAAGGGGTGGAATATATACCCTCATCCGCATGCATGTGTTTTGGTACGAGTTGTTGTAGACGAGAACCAATACATCTGATGTAATCGTGCTAGTGACAGTTGGATTGGGTACAAGTTAAAAGAATACAAATGTAAACTCAAAGGCTGATGGAGAGTGATCAAACAAGTTTTGCCTCTTTATTTGTTGCTGTCTTGTAGGTGTGAGTGCGAAGCATGCTTAGTAACCAATCTGCTTGTTTAAGTATGCTGATTGCTATAGAGATTCATAAAGTAATATGTTGAAGTACATTTTAGGGGCTGGAGCAAAAAGATATTAGCATAAGAAGACAGTGTCAAAGGATGTAGACATAATTTTGTTTAGGTGTTTCTAGTTTTGACTCGTAAGGATTTGAAGATCACCTGATGCAGTTAATAGAAATGCTATGTTATCTTTTCTTCGAATTTAGGTATGGTGGTGGTCCTGTATTGGCTCGAAAAGTCATTAGAACAGGTCTTTCAGAGACAGAATTATCGGTGGAGGTGTATCCTCTGCGACTTCAGTTGCATTTGATTCCAAAAGGTGATCGTTCTGCCATACGAATAAGCAAAAAGGTATCAATCTTTCTTCTATAATGTTCCCTGATATATGACTGGAAGTATCTGAAAGGTTGAATTCTGTATGCAGGAAACAATTGGCGAGCTTCATCGAAGGGCTTGTGAAATGTTTAAACTTGTTCCTGAGCAAGTAAATAACTCACTATATGATCTGGAATTTTATATTATCGTCAGTGTGCTAATTTTAACAATATACTAGTGAATTTAAGTTTTCCATCACTTTGCTTAGGTACGTATTTGGGATTACTTCAGTTACCGTAAGCATGCTTTGATGGACGACATGGAAAAGACTCTTGATGATGCAAATATTCAAATGGACCAGGATGTGAGTACAACTAAGTCTTGCAACTTAAAAACCTATGTTGGTTATAATCAGGTTTCTTTGACATGCTTTTCACCACATCAGAAGTTAAACTTATGTATGCGTAATTGCTGACTGTAATTGGCGCAATGACTCATAAACTAACTTGTGTATGCACGCTTATTGGTCTAAGAGGCATCCACCAACACTGATTTCTTAATTTGTCTATTACGAATGTGGTTTCTTTTTAGTAGAGATGTAAGCTGTTATAGGATTCCTCTTGTTACTCTTTTATGATGTCCACAGTTCATATACTGTTGTTTATAGTGGATTTATTCTCTGAGATATTGGAAATGACCTGGTCTGCAAGGCTGGAGTTTCCTGTCCGAGTAATACTATTAGACCCCAAGTTCTCATATACATCTCCGCAATGTATAGTATCAATTTTACTGCCTTCCATTTTATTTTGAAGTGGAGGGTTTGAGTCTGCAACTCCTCAAAACCCCACAGGGAGCGAATTTATGTGACTTATGCCTTCTGAGTCGAGCTCGAGCCTGTCTCAACATGTTGCCGTTTAACTTGGCAGACATGGTTTGCAGTCTATTACGTCAGCCAGTGGGGTTTGCATATATAAAAAATAAAAAAGCCTCCCCAATCCGCTCCTTCCACGTATTTTTTTGGGCAGAGTCAAGCAACTTGAACATGACCTCCGAGAGTGCAGTTCTGAGAGTTGCAGTTGCGGTCTAAAGATTTGTTTCCGGGTTCGCTATTTGTAACTGGAGCTTGAAAAATCGTAAATATTACCTATGCTCCCATATGCTCCACCCTGGTTCTGCCCCTGGCTCTGTGTTTCCCTTGACCAATGAAAACAGGTCAAGTTTACTGACGATCCCCTGCCCTCAGATACCATGTGAAAATGATTTTTATGCTTCTGCTCGATCCTCAGAGTTGTCATAATGATCCTTGTGTACCACTGTGAATGGTAAAGCGTATATGAAATGAACATTAGATATCTGACCAATGATTTACATTCACATTTTACCTGACCTCTGTTTTTGGTAATGTGCTAAGATGCAGAAGTTTTCAAACTGATTTACAGTGGCTTTCTTTGTGCCATGTCTGATATAGACTTATCTCTTGTTTTCATCTTGAAAAATTTGAACTGTTCCCCTCCCCTTCATTTTCCATGTCATTATTCTGTCCTTCGGCATGTTGTTCTTGACTTTATCACCTTCCTTTATTTCATCATGAGAAATGCTATAAATCGCTGATGATGGTAAGCACAATACATATTCTCATATTCGTTTTCTGTTCTGAAATTGCAGAAGTGTTTGCTCTAATTGAGTTGATAGCGTGATATTTTTTATACCTGTTCCACGAGGCTGCCCAATTGTCTGATGTTCAATTTTTCTTTATACATGATTTAAGCAGATTCTGCTGGAGGTTGTAAATAGTAATAGTGAGGGCGGTGTAACCCAGGGGAATGGATCTATGAGTAATGGTGGTGTGTCTGTTGCACCTTTGCATACAAAGATTGCAGCATCTGGAAGTTTGTCGTTGAGCAAGCACTCACCAAGAAATGGCGATTCAGAACTGTCCCATTTACAGATGGATAAGGCATATGGATCGAGTGGTGTTAGCACGAGAGGCTCTTCTTGTGGTCTAACTGGATTACTGAATCTTGGAAATACTTGCTTTATGAACAGTGCAATACAATGCCTTGTGCATACACCCGAATTTGCACAGTTTTTCCGTGAAGATTATCATCATGAAATTAATCGGCAGAATCCTCTTGGAATGGTGGTAAGTTTCATAAGCCTTCATAAAATGATTCACCAACTGGTTTCACTAAAATCTGTTGAATTTTTGGTTTTAAAGCCCTTAAAAAAACATCGTTCACTGTTGATGGATTTCTTTTACTTCATGCCATGAAGTCAATTTATTGAAATCAGAGATTTGAGATAATCATTTCATATACCTGGAGAAATCTAGTCTTGGATAGTTTTGAAGAGGGAGTCCAAATCAACTTTCTGCCAAGTTGAGGCATGGAGTACATTTAATTTGAATTTTCTATGTTGTTTATCAAAAAATTAGGCAAAACCCACTAGCTTACATTCTCTTTAGTATAGTTATGTTACTGGCAATGAGCCAATGATCTCTTCACATCAGTCTCTGATGATCTTTTGAACTCTTGTGCAGGGTGAGCTTGCTTTGGCATTTGGTGATTTACTTAGAAAACTATGGTCGCCTGGGCGAGGTCCAGTTGCCCCCAGGTCATTCAAATCAAAACTTGCTCGCTTTGCGCCCCAATTTAGTGGATGTAGCCAGCATGATTCCCAGGTTCACCATTAATATATAATTAATAAGTATGTGTATATAAAAATATAGGCTGGGCAAAAAATGTTTACTATAAATTATTTTGCAGGAGCTTCTTGCTTTTCTATTAGATGGGCTTCATGAGGATCTGAATCGTGTCAAACACAAACCGTACATTAAGTCTAGGGATGCAGATGGCCGACCTGATGAAGAAGTTGCTGATGAGTATTGGTCAAATCATATTGCACGTAATGATTCGATCATTGTGGATGTATGCCAAGTAAGTTCACCTACCTAATACCCATAGAGTCTGGAGTTCAGTTTTGCAATGATTAAAAGATATTATGGAATCTTATACCTGGCTGTGTTGCTTGGTGCATTTGGAATAAGAGAAACAATAGATGCTTCGAGGGCGTTTCTAGTCCAGACTGAAGTTTGTTGAGATTAGTTTTGGGTTGTTACTTTTCTGTTTCAATGGAGCAGCGAGTACCTATAAGCTTGATATTTGATAACATTAGCCTGATCGTGCCTGTCTACTTTGCTGTAACTCCCCATTTTCCTCTTTTTAAATGAAATCACTTTCAAATTTTAAATCTTTATATGTGTCTATATATCCTATACATTTATTGCCAGTTTCAGTTCACTCTTTAAGGCAGAGGGAGTTGTACCCTTTTAGCTGCAGCCTTCTCCTTTTGGAAACAGTTACAAGCTTTCTCAATGCACAGCTCTTGTTTAGAAAGCTAATACAAAGTATTATTTGATTTAATCAGAGGGTTGCCTGATTATCCAAACCCCCTAGCGAACCGCGTTCAGGAACGTGGTTCTTTCGTGCTCTGGGTCTCTATGGTTCGCGCTCCGATTCTCCATTATGAGAGAGAGAATCGGATGAATGAAGGTGAATGTTGAAATAAAAGAACCGAATGCTATTTTTCCGCGCTCCGGTTCTTCCGAAGTCGTGTTTCGGGCCTCTATCTCTAGTGAACAGAGAATAAATTATTTGTTTTGTACACATTAGCGAATCCAATTAGAAATAGTAGCGAATCAAGTTTAAAAAATGAACGAATCACGTTTCAAATGCTAGCGAATCGTGTTCCAGAAATCGAAGAATAAAAAATCTTGATTTGCTGGAGAATCGATTCTCCAAAATGAGAGAATCACGCTCCGGGTTCCGCGTGCGCGCTCCATGAATCAGGCAACCCTATCAGATCATGAATGACAAGTAAAGCAATTTCTTTTCCATTGGCTTGCTTGGTACTCCAATTGTTCAACGTATTTGTTATTACTTATTAGTTTACATGGAAAGAAAAAAGAGAAATAAGAATGATTTGAAGAAAAAATTTTCATCTAGAGTGCAGAAACAATATTAATGAGATTTTTTTTACACTGGCTACTTTGATTTACGAGCCAAATGTGCTCTATACCAAATTGTGTATAGCAGGCTGAGGTAGGAGTGTGTAGAGTCTTCATGGTTGAAGACTGCTTCTATCTTCTGTTGGTGTTCTCCTTGTGGAGATCACAAAGAGATATGTGCTCTTTTAACAATGCCTTTGACATTACCATGACCACTTCTAGTTTGCTTAAAATTTGTATCATGTAATTTTTGCATTGTGGTATTGGCTTATTCATGTCACTTTACTTACATTTGGTCTCGTGTTGAAGTCATGCAACCTTATGATGTTCTGTCTATGGATGATGTCATTTTTGCAGGGCCAATACAAGTCAACTCTAGTCTGCCCTGCATGCAACAAGGTCTCGGTGACGTTTGATCCATTCATGTACCTGTCCCTGCCACTTCAGTCTGCCACCACTCGCAATATGACAGTCACTGTTTTTACTTGTGATGGAAGTGCACTGCCAATGGCTTTCACCATAACTGTCCCAAAGCAGGGGCGTTGCAGGGACTTGATCCAGTCACTGAGTAATGCTTGTTCTTTGCAACTCAATGAGAAGCTTCTGCTTGCAGAGGTTGGTGTCGTAAACTGCTCGATGATGTGGCTTATTTGTAGTTTGTTTGTATGGCTGAATACCTATTTTTTATTTTTACACAGATTAGAGGTCACTTGATTTATCGGTTCTTGGAGGATCCATTAGTGTCATTATCTTCTATTAAAGATGATGACCACCTTACTGCCTACAAGATCCCAAAAATTTTAAAGAACACAAAATTTCTTCAGTTGATACACAGACGAGAAGAACAGTAAGTAAATTTAATGAGTTAACAAAGACATATATGGCATAAGCTTCCTCTTTTATTTTCAAGAATTGAGCTAATTATGTTCTTTACATCTTGCAGGGGTTCTGGAACTGGTCAGGGTTCTGTTGGCTGGAAGCCCTACGGGACACCTCTTGTTTCGCCTATTTCGTGCGATGATAACATAACTAGAAGTGATATACAGCTGATAGTTCACAAGATGCTCCAACCCATGTTAGGAACAAAAGTGTCTGGTACTAATGAGGCTGATCCAGGAAAGGGGGATGGTAGTTCCAAACAAGTGACCTCACAGAAACTACCCTTACAGCTGGTTGATGAAAACAATGCTTGCATAGATTTGACTGTAGGTGATGATAAGGTTGTGAAATTATCTTCGTCCTCTATGTCAATATTGGTGTTTGTTGACTGGTCACAGAAACTATTGGGAAGTTATGATACGAGTTATATAGAAAGTCTGCCAGAGATTTGTAAATATGGCCATGCGACCAAGAAAGCTCGTAACGAGCCTCTCTCGCTGTATACTTGCTTGGAAGCTTTTCTGCGGGAAGAGCCTTTGGTTCCTGAGGATATGTGGTAAGGTCTTCTTTATCTTTATATCATTATATGTTTGCTGTTCTTCGAAATGCACATGTGGTCCTTTGATGATACAAGGCGTCTAGAAACACAAAATATGAGTGTAAACATCAAAGTGATTCGTAAAGTTTGTGGTCCCTGTGCTGAACACCCAGAAAGACAGGAATAATGTAAAATAGGAGAAAGGAAAAAGGATCAACCAGAAAAACAAACTAGTGAAAAAGGTTATCTACTGAGCTGATGAGCACTGTTTTTTCCTTACCAAATACATTTCCTTTTTGTCTTGAAAACAGGTATTGTCCTCGATGTAAGGAGAGGCGCCAGGCAAGCAAGAAGCTGGATCTTTGGAGACTTCCCGAAGTTCTTGTTATACATTTGAAAAGATTCTCTTACAGTAGATCAATGAAGCATAAGTTAGACACATTTGTAAATTTTCCAATTCATGACTTCGATTTAACAAATTATATTGCCAACAAGAGCAACACCCAGCATCAGACGTATGAACTCTATGCCTTGACGAACCACTATGGCAGCATGGGAAGTGGACATTACACAGCATACATCAAGGTGCGCCATGCCATATGTTTTTCTATTCTATCTTTTTATCATGTTGTCACATACTGTATGGTTCTTCTGTATTGAGGGCTTATCAAACTATTTAGTGAAAATCATGATACTGTTGCCAAATCCCAATGTGCTAATTACGGCGATATTTCTATCTCTGCTTTTCGTGTTGGTGTAAATGAATATTCAGTTCTGGAAAGAAAAGGTCATTGATACACAAGGTATTTCGCAAAAGTTGCATATAAAACGGTATTCTTTATCCCAAATACGTGTCAGCTTTCGAATTGCTTGGTGCTTGCATGTGAATTATTCTTCTGTCCATTCAGTTGATGGCTGGCTTTCAACTTTTAGTGCTAGCATGATGCATTCAAGTTGATTATATGCCTTTTTTTAGCCTCAAGTCTTTACCCTGATTCTGTTTATCCTATAATGTCTCTGTAATGCAGCTTCTAGATGAGAACAAATGGTACAATTTTGATGATAGCCACATAGTACCGATAAATGAAGAAGATGTAAAGTCAGGTGCTGCGTATGTGCTGTTCTATAGAAGAGTAAACAGAGACAGATCTTGTTCAAGTAATGGAGTCTACCCAGCAACAGGCAACCACAAGTAGTCGTCCCCGGCAATAGCAAGTTTAGGTAGGTGAATGTCTGTCTGTCTGTCTGTAAATGTAATTATTACTGAAGAAATAGAAGTTACATGAAAGATTGTAAAGGCATGAGAAAGATTGATCCTGCTAGTTTGGTGAAGTAACTATAAGCGAAGGCCAAATAGCTAGCCAGTCTGCCGTAACAAACCTTTTTGTCACCTCAATGTTGTCTGTCTTGCGTGAACAATACCGTACAGTAGTATTTATAATTCATGTAAACTTCTCCTCCGCATAACTTTTTGCATAGATACTTTATGTGTCTCTGAACTGTAATTATGCGATTATGTGTATTCACAAGTCACACAAAGCAAATGGTGCCATTTAAGGTTTAAGTCATTGAGATATTGCGGTCTTTGGAGCAAATAGACTGTAAGCTGTCGTTTACATTTCGGGTTTGTATTGAATCTGTTGACGTATAGCCCAAAACTGGTGGCCTTCCTTCGCTCGTATCACCCAGATTATGCATAAGGAATCAATGCCGGAATTGGCTTGAGTCGCTTGACCATGTATGGAAGAAAAATGAGTGACATGAAGTGTAACTAGACCCACAGAAGAAAAACAAAGAGAGGCAATGGCCACATGGTGCATTGTTTAGTTGTAATTTGTGTTGTCTAGTGAGTGAGTGAGTGAGGATGCTCTTGTAGTAGTACTACATAAGTCCATATTTAGTTCACACAGGTCACTTCGACCACTACACTCATCCTCTTTCACTCATTCATTCAACAATATCTGCACACTTTTCACACACACCTCTCTCTTTTATTGGGCAAATTACAAGGAGAGGATGGTCAACCCAAAGTCTTTCAGAAAAAGGTCCTACCACTTTCAAATTCTAACAAATAAAGGCAAAACAGTAATAATCTGTATATTTTACGGAAATATGTACATTTAAGCTGCACAATTTATAACACAATTGTGCCCCAAATGTACACATTTCCAACTAAAATCTGTACATTTTTTGTCAATATAATGTTTGTCACTATTTTGCCTCTTTTTGAAAGCACGTATCCCAAG
>JAYMSL010004411.1:0-11124 GCA_036897195.1 Plantago coronopus | reverse complement strand
TATATATATATATATATATATATATATTGTCTGTTTACTAGCAAGATATGCACAACGCGCGGTATAGAGGACTGGCTGGCAAGACACGGACTTACTGAGTCGAATTACTATGCATTATATGTAGTTGTTCACAGTTCCGAGTGTATTGATTCCTTTGAGTTTATGTTATAGCTTGTGAAATGAAATTTGTCAGGTTTCAGGAAGTATCACTTATAATGGACATGGAATGGAAGAATTCGTACCCAGAAAAACCGCCTGTTACACTAGCCAGTTTGACTTGCACATTGGTGAAATGACAGTTAGGGAAACCTTAGCATTTTCAGCTAGATGCCAGGGAGTCGGCTCTCGATATGGTTTGTCAACTTAAATCACTAGATAAAACCTTTTCCAACTTTGTAATGATACTTGTCTATTTTATATGGTTTATATCTGTTACATCAATGTTGCATGATTTTAATTCTTAACAGAGATGCTAGCAGAGCTTGCCAGAAGGGAGAAAGATGCCAATATAAAACCAGATCCAGATATTGACATATTCATGAAGGTAAAATAATACACATGCTACACTCAAGTGAGCCACTGTATGCGTTTTGTGCTGCTTAACTTCATATATTGTCCCTCGATCGGTATAAAGCATACACATGTCTTTATAGTACTTATTGTTATTTCAAAAACTGTAGGCTGCAGCTACAGAAGGGGATGAAGCAAATGTTGTTACAGATTATGTTCTTAAAGTTTTAGGACTTGATATATGTGCGGATACTTTGGTTGGAGATGGTATGATTCGTGGAATTTCTGGAGGACAGAAAAGGCGTGTCACAACTGGTGAGAAACACCTATAACACCATGTTTTCAGTTTTGCTTTTGTAGTTCATTTATAGTTTCGTTATCTTAGTTGGTCTGCAGTACGCATGTTCATACTCAGACCATCATGGTAATGCTCAATCACAGGAGAAATGCTTGTTGGACCAGCACAGGCTCTTTTCATGGACGAGATATCAACTGGATTGGATAGTTCTACGACTTACCAGATTGTCAATATGCTGAGACAATTCGTTCAAATTATGGAAGGAACTGCATTTATCTCCCTCCTGCAGCCAGCCCCTGAGACATACAGTTTGTTCGATGACATCGTGCTCTTATCTGATGGACAAATTGTCTATCAGGGTCCAAGGGAACATGTACTTGATTTTTTCGAGTCTATGGGTTTCAAATGCCCGGAAAGGAAAGGAGTGGCTGATTTCTTGCAAGAGGTAACAATTACTCATCCTTTCGTAGTGTGTAACAAGCATCTTACTTTACTCACCAAGACATTGCTATACTGCAGGTGACTTCAAAGAAAGACCAGGCTCAATATTGGGCACATCAGGATAAGCCTTACAGGTTTGTTTCTGTAAGTGCATTTGCAAAGGCGTTTCGATCACATGTAGTTGGGCATAGGATAGAACAGGAGCTTAAGACTCCATATGATAAGAGTAAAAGCCATCCTGCTGCTTTGGAAACAAGAAAGTACGGTGTTGGCAAAAAAGAAGTCTTGAAGGCATGTGCTGATAGAGAACTCTTGTTGACAAAGAGAAACTCTTTCGTCCTTTACTTCAAGCTATTTCAGGTATACATGTATTTCTTAACTTCACCAGTCCATTAATTCACCATTCTAAACATTGTGCAGTTAGTGAAAACCTACTTTGTGTCTTTGCAGCTTACAGTGTCGGCTTTGGTTGCCATAACAGTTTTTCTGCGCACCGAAATGCACAAAAATAACATGGATGGTGGAGGACTCTACCTCGGAGCTCTATTTTATAGTCTCATTGCCATCATGTTCAATGGAATGTCTGAGCTTGCAATGACAATTCAGAAACTTCCGGTGTTTTACAAACAAAGGGACATGTACTTTTTCCCACCATGGGCATACGCTATTCCTGGGTGGATTCTACACATTCCGGACACCTTGCTTGAAGTTTCCTTGTGGACATTTCTCACGTATTACGCAATGGGATTTGATCCTAATGTCAGAAGGTAAGCGTTATTGGACAATTTTATCTAAGAGTCTGCCTGATTTATGCCTTTATCTATTAAGTGTAGACCTCTTTTACAGGTTGTTGAAGCAGTATCTCTTGCTTTTACTTATGCATCAATCATCGGGTGCAATGTTCAAATTCATAGGATCGGTTGGTAGGAGTATGATTATTGCAAACACATTCGGGCTATTTGGTTTGACATTAGTATTTGCATTAGGCGGCGTCGTCTTATCGCGAGGTAAAAGAAAGAGAAAATGTCTGAGTCTGTTCGAGCTACATGAATTCTGTTACTTGTTTCTCATAACGTACTTAAACATTGCATGCAGATAATGTAAAACCATGGTGGATTTGGGGCTATTGGTCCTCACCATTGATGTATGCTCAGAATGCGATTCTAGTTAATGAATTTACAGGACATAGTTGGAGCAGAGTAAGCCGATGAGCACGAACTCTTGAACAATGATTCTATGGTAGTGAACATGCTATTTATATACTTCATTTTGTTTACACAGTTGGTAAACGGAACCAGATTAGGTGTTCAGACTTTGGAATCGAGAGGATTTTACCCTAATGCATACTGGTACTGGATTGGAGTGGCTGCATTATTCGGGTTCATATGGATATTCAACATCCTCTACGTACTTTCTTTAACGTTTCTTAATCGTAAGATTCTCTCTGTTTTTCAAAAGGTCCTTACAATATTCTGTTTATAATTGGATCATCACTAACTAAAACTCTGCAGCTTTTGACAAGCCTCAAGGAGTACTTCCAGAAGAAAATGAAGAGGGTCTCCAAAAGTCTGTTATAGCTAATGTGAACCAAAAAAAAGGAATGGTTCTTCCATTCGAACCACATTCCATTACATTTGACAACGTCACATATTCAGTTGACATGCCAGCCGTACGTTAACCCTAAAACTGAAATGAGTTGTTATTTATAACAGTCTGTGCTACATTGATCTATCATATATAACTTTATGATTAACTTGTAGGAAATGAGTGTTCAAGGTTCTTCAGATGATAAACTGAAGCTCCTCAAAGGTGTAAGCGGAGCTTTTAGGCCAGGAGTTCTTACGGCTTTGATGGGCGTCAGTGGAGCTGGTAAAACAACTTTGATGGATGTGTTAGCTGGAAGAAAAACGGGTGGATATATAGAAGGAACCATTTCAATATCCGGCTATCCAAAGAATCAATCCACATTTGCTAGGATTTCAGGATATTGTGAGCAGACCGACATCCATTCTCCAAATGTTACTGTTTACGAGTCCCTTGTTTATTCAGCTTGGTTAAGGTTACCTAGAGAAATAGATTCTGGAACCAGAACGGTTAGTAGACAAATACAACAATTTATTGAAACATGTCAAAATAATTGATTCTTATGAACAAGTTTTCTTCTAATTGCAGATGTTTATTGAAGAGGTGATGGAACTTGTAGAACTGACCCCTTTGAGAGGAGACATAGTTGGATTACCAGGCGTAAATGGTCTCTCGACTGAGCAAAGGAAAAGGCTAACCATTGCGGTTGAACTTGTGGCGAACCCTTCAATCATATTCATGGATGAGCCGACTTCAGGTCTTGATGCAAGAGCTGCTGCTATTGTCATGAGAACAGTGAGGAATACTGTAAACACTGGAAGAACGGTAGTTTGCACCATTCATCAACCTAGCATTGACATATTCGAGGCATTCGACGAAGTAAGCTTCCATGAATAAAATTAGCAAAAAGTACTTTCATATAACCTTTTAAGTTTTCTGTTCTAAATCAGCTGATGAAAATTCCATCCGCAGCTATTTTTGATGAAAAGAGGAGGACAAGCGATATATGTTGGACCGCTAGGTCACAATTCTGTTAGTCTGATAAATTATTTTGAAGCAATCGAAGGAATTCCTAAGATTACTGACGGTTATAATCCTGCAACATGGATGCTAGAAGTGTCTACTTCAGCTCAAGAACTTGTCTTAGGGGTTGATTTTGCGGAACACTACAGAAACTCAGAGCTTTACAGGTTAATAACTTGGACTGAGTAATTGACATGTTTTCAATGCCCTTGAAGTTGATTTGCACCCAATAACTTTTTAAATGTTAAAAGAAAAGAAAGCACGATGCGATGTGCATTCACTTGTGCGCTTCTAAATCTGAGTACAACTTGTTTTATATAGATGCAACCTGCTAATGATTACATGTTCTTCTGAAATTGCAGGACGAACAAATCCCTCATAAAGGAGCTAAGTGTCCCTCGCCCTGGAACCAAGGACTTATTTTTCCCAACAAAATACTCCCAATCCACCGTGACACAATTAATTGCCTGTCTGTGGAAACAAAGTTGGTCATACTGGCGGAATCCGCCATATACAGCAGTAAGGTTCTTGTTCACAGTCGGCCTGGGCATATTTTTTGGAACCTTGTTCTGGGACATCGGCTCTAGATGGTAAGCAGACATATACTTGGTTAATTACTTCTCACATGCAACGTGCTTCCTACGCTGATTCATTTGGACCGTCATGAATGACAGGAGAACACAACAAGATCTATTTAATGCCATGGGTTCTATGTACGCATCTATATTCTTCTTGGGTTTCCAGTATGGTTCGTCAGTTCAGCCAGTGGTTTCCATTGAGCGAACTGTCTTCTACAGAGAACGGGCAGCAGGGATGTACTCGGCTTTACCGTACGCAGTCTCACAGGTTGGTATTTTTCCATAGCTCAGAATGAATAAATAAATGATCTGCTAATTCAAGTGTTAGTATATACTCACGGCCTCATGGGGTTGGCTTAACTTCTATATGTCACTTGCAGTTTCTGATAGAGATCCCTTACATTTTCGTACAATCCCTTGTGTACGGTCTGATCACGTACTCAATGATTGGATTCGCCTTTGAAGCTGTGAAATTCTTCTGGTTCATGTACTTTTTGTTCGTCACATTGCTGTTCTTTGTCCTCTATGGCATGATGGCTGTCGCTCTCACTCCAAATCATCATATTGCTGCCATCATTTCGTCTTTCTTCTACCCATTGTGGAATCTCTTCTCAGGATTTATCATAGCTCGACCAGTAAGTTGGAACTGAAATCACTACCACATACATCCTATTTTTAGATTTAAGTTCAAACTTATTTGTACAAACTATAAACATCTACTGAGTCCTTACTACGTGAACATGTAACAGGATATACCTATATGGTGGAGATGGTACTACTGGGCAAACCCTGTTGCTCATACGTTGTATGGTATCATCACCTCGCAATTTGGAGATATTGAAGATCAAATGGACAGTGGAGTAACAGTGGTTAAGTTCCTGAGAGACCATTTCGGTTATGAACACCACATGGTTGGACCTGTTGCAGCTGCTCTTCTTGGATTCGTTGTGCTTTCACTTTTCATGTTTGCTTATTCGATTAAGTCGTTCAACTTCCAGAGGAGATGAACTGTTATTTATTAAGTAGCTCGATCTTATAATATGTAGATGTGTGTATTAATGGTGGGCACTGGTTTGTCAAACGATTTTGACATGAATAATTTGTTCAGATGTTATGTTCAATATGTCTATCTTCCAAAAAGTTTCAACAAAATAAAACAAATAAAGATAGATATTTCATGTGTGTATATTACAGATAACGGACACATTAATCCGAAATAAGTCCATGTGATGTAATTCATGTTCTGCAATATATTACAACTAGAAACGGGTCACAACTCACATGACTTGGAGTCTTGGATGCATGCCAATACATTATTTTCTTAAACATCCAAATTGTTTATTAAATTATCAATTAAATTGTACAACTAAGAAAATCTAAAGAATATATTGCAGTATTCCACCCCACCCAAAAAAGAACAAAACTTAAAAGAAAAACCTATAACTTAAGTGAGCCGCCTAAAATAAGCGACTCTAAATGTGAAGGCAGGATTCAAAATAGGCGGAATACCAAATACAACCAGATATTTTTTAATCCATGAATATAAAATATAATACTACATAATCTATATTTTTAGAAGACAAAAATAGAGTTACAAAAATTATTTCTTCTCTTTACCAGAAAAAACTTATATTGCAACCTGAAAAGATTTCACAGCCAGAGGGGGCAAAATAGAGTCTCCTTTTTCATCCAGTTCAACATCATGATGGAATTATAAGGACGGTTCAATTCACCTTAATATCAGTTGTGTTCTGTTCAGTTTAGTTCAGTTCAGTTCAATTCAGTAGTGCATGCGTAGTACAAATTTATACTTAATTCATTTCACTTCAGTTCAGTTCAGAGATTTTCAGTTGAATTGAACAGAGATACTTATACCTCAACTGATGTGAGTAGTCTTGTTAACAATTTTGTCCCTATTCCGGAAAATTGCCACAGATCTATACATAGGAATAGAAGAACATTTGAAGTCTAATCTTCGTGGGCATTTTACTTACTAAGCTAAAATGTAATTTAATCTAATTGGCCATATTTTCTGTTATGTTTTTTAATACAGAACTAAATATGAGTTATATTTTTATTTGTTTTCATTAATTGTGAAATGGAATGGTTGTATCTATCATCATTATCTTTGTTGAGAATAAAGCTTCACACGCGTGTTCTAGTAAGAGTATATATATGTTGCATTTATCCTAATTTTTATAAAGTGGAGACAATAATATGGCAAGTGATGGTGTATGGAAATGAAGCTACCAGAATCCCGATTGAGTGGCAAGAAGGAGCAGCATGATAACTCGTGGGGTGGGGCGGGCTTTAGTGTTAGCGTAGCGGTGTATTAGAATGGTTTTATGTATTGAGCCCGCGGGTGTGATTGGTGTTGGGGTAGATTGTATTAGAAACCTTTTGTAAATGAGTGGGGGGCTTCGAATATCCGACTTTCTGTTGCACTCTTTTTCCTTCAGGGGGTTTTTATCCCGTGTGGGTTTTACCTTCGGAGGTTTTGAGGAGGCAAAGATGGTTGGGACATTGTATTCGAAGTCAAGATGGAAGGAGTAGGGGTGAGGCGTTTGGTTTCGGGTGGGTGAGGCATTTCATGCTTAGCCCACATTCTGTCACATGTAATTTTACCATAAAGTTCTAATAAAATCATTTTGCCGTTTAAAAAAAATAATATTCCAAGTGGGAAGTATCCCTAAAAAAAGGGACATCCATAAACACAATTTTACGTTTGGATGAGCACTCATCTTCAATTCCAAAATTCAGTTTTAATAGGAATTTGGATAAAGGAGACCAATTTATTTTAGACTAATAATGTTGAAATATCCTGACAAAAAATTCGATGAAAGGTGGCACACCCCATCAAAATATTTGGGCCTAAATTTGACACACCGTTCAAATTTTTAAGATAAATTAAGGTGACACAAATTCAAACACCACAAATTTTAGAACCAATATGTCATTCTCCAACTCAGCTGTTCATGAGAAAATAGGATACGCTTGTTCCATTTTATTCCATTCTTAAGAAAAAGGTTTGCAGCAAATTAAGATTACAGAGTAAAGTACATAAAGTATGAAACAAGGAGATTTCAGTTGGTGCCTCAACTTCAATTTTCAAAGGGCGTTCATTTCATCATTTCTGAAATTCCATGATCCATATTGAATGAGCACAACATATCTTCTGCACTCGAGCGAATCCGGCTTCTTTGGCCAAGGCCTGAAATTCCTTTTCAGTTCTTTCTTTGCCTCCTGGATTGTAAGCCATCATGAGCACATCAGCTCGTGCGGCTATTGGAAAATCCAGCTCGCTTGGATCCTCGGGAATAATACGTTCAGCAACAATCACTTTTCCCTTCTCTGGAATGGCCTCGTAGCAGTTTTTCAGGAGCTTTATGCAGTGTGCATCACTCCAGTCATGACAAATCCACTGTCAAGATAACATTTCACGGGTGAGTAAGCGGTCTCTCTTAATTAGTACTTATAAAACTCACCCAGGTGATTAATATACTGTGCATCATCAGTGTACAAAATTACCTTCATGAAAATGGCATCGGCCTTGGGCACACTAGCGAACATATCGCCCCCTATGTGTTCTATACCTGCAAGATATCGATCCGTACAGTTATATATGTAGCGATCATCACCTTCTTTAATTTACACTTATGAGACACGTCTTCTTACCAGAATAAGATGGAGCTTCTTTGACAACATGGGGTAAGTCGAAATTGATGCCCTTAATTGATGGATATTTAGAGACAATCACATTAAGAGTTGATCCAATTCCACCACCAACGTCAACCATGGATCCGAGTGTTTTGAACCCTTTGTATGATTCAACCATCTCATTTGCAATTATTGTTGACATGTTAGACATACTTTGATTGAAAATCGTATTGAATCTAGAATCTGTAGCTGGATACTCGAACGCATTCATGCCATGTGCTCTGTTGAACGGGACTCCGCCTTCAAGAATTGCATCTTTTATGTGATACCTGAGGAAAAAAAAGAAGATTTCCTGATTTATAAGCTGTTGATGGTACATATATACATAATAATTGTTCCCTTGCCTTTCTCTGGCCACCTCTCAATAGACTGCATCAAAATAGAAACAATGCTTACCAACACTCCATGAAAACTCTGTCTTGATTCATGAGTACAGCAGGAGCAACACACACTCCAACTTCATTCTTTGTAAAATACTTGCACACCGGTCCCAATGAGTACCTTCTCTCGAGATCACCCCCTTCACGAATCATCTCAAGACTGCATTTGAGGACTGAGAATGCAGACAGTAGACGGAGGATCCTGTCAATCATTGAAGCTGCATTTGAGTTTGTAGTCGCGAGCTGAGCAGCTAATTCTGAAGCAGAAACAGTAGCCTGGGGGCCAGCCTTCTTGATGAGCTCGAGAAGATCAAGCTCTATGGCTGTTTTCAATGCCATTGGGAGCACGGAACCGCATGCAAGTCCGGTAGCCATGGCATACAATGCAGAATCTTGCTCAGATTGATCCATTATAGAGTATGTATGTATATGATGATCTTGAAAGCTATTCAGATTTATATGTAATATGTGTGTTGATGGGGGAAACTTATTATTGTGTAATATATCTTTGGTTTAGGCTATATATATAGTCACAGGAAACCGCAATATTGTAGATTGTATACGTATACTGGCTTCGTTAAAAAAAGAATGGTCGAACTCTGGTCTGGATTACTCATACCTGGCTTTGGGACGGAAGTAGTATGTAATATAATATTACTCATACCTGGCTTTCTGCATCACGTGCATATTAGCAAATATATATATATATGGGCTGTCTTTTGTGGACTTCGGGTTCAATCTGTGCACTTTCTATGTTCCATTTTACTTCGGGATGTAGTACATGTTAATGATTCGTATTAATTCAACATGGTAACATATGATAATAATATCCACTATTCTAACCACGTGAATATTCCCATGCCATGTATAATACTAATACTAGTAATAAGTCTATAACATGGAGTAAACATGTCATGATTGGCATAATATTTTCGAATGTATTAGGCAAAGTGAGGAATAATCATTTATAGCTGAGTCATGCATCGATCAGCAAAAAGATTCCTATACATTATTCTTCCCTGCACTATAGCTAGGTACTCAATATATAAGAACATAAGGAATTTTATTCATGGCCTCCTTAAATTATTGATCAAAACACTTGGTTACATGAGCCTGTTCAAATTTGTCAAGCTTTTAGATTACATCTTTCTGAGCAGAGAGACTTGAACCCTCACGACTGATCAATAATTAATGACAGAAAAATTAAATAAGGCTTTTAAGAGGAATTTTCCTCACAATTGCTCTTTTTTCTGTAGTGAGACGCTGATACGCCCTTTCCACTGAAGATAGTATAGGCTTGCAGCCTTTTAGTTCTATAGGACTTGATAAATCCCCTGGACCAGATGGCTTAGGCTAGCTCCAGCAGGGACGCACCCGCTGGAGCTGAGCCAGTTCAGGCGCTCCAGCAGCGCCTGAACTGGGCTCAATGTTCAGGCGCGCCTCAAGATTTGAGGCGCGCCTGAACACTTAATTGTTTTTTTTTTTATTATTTCTTAATTTTTTTATAAGATTAAATAAGCTTCTTTGTGCAATATGGTATAAAACTCTTGTTTGACTGAATGGTTTGGACTTGATTGTTTTATACAACACGTTTGAAGTTCGACACCCATATCTTGGTGATTTTGTTTTGCATTTCTTATCTTTTTTCTAGTTTTAGTTTATTTGACTATTATATTTTATTATTTTATTTAAATTATATATAAATATTAATACTTGACATAAATTGAAAAACATATAATGTGAGAAAAGAAATAGCAAAATAAATAAAAAAGAGGGGATGAAAGAGGTTGAACTGCTGGAGTAGTTTTTTAGGTTGGGAATGAGATTTAGTGGAATGGTGACGTGGCAGAGTTGAGCCCCAAGTTGGAGCTCAACTGCTGGAGATAGCCTTAGGCAGTTAGGCTCAGGTTAATTTTTATACTTATTACTGGAACATATAGTGGTCAGTGAAGAATCACGTGTACAAAATGGTGTGGTTATATCTTCTTGAATGGAACTTTAGAGGATTTGGGTAATGATACTAGTATCACTGTCATTCCAAAGAAGTCTAATTCCCCAAGAATTAATGAAGTTTGGCCTATAAACCTTTGCAATACTATTTAAAAATATAATAGATTATTGTGAATTAATAGGTTGGGGCCTCTTTTAAGGATCCCTTGGTTTCCCAATGTAGAAAGATTTTGTTCCTGGAATGTACAAGTATAATGCGCACAAGAAGTGCACACAACCAATCTAAACCACAATCTCAACATGCATCCCACGAAAAACACCTAGTTAGAGAGGGCACTTGGAAAGACGCAATAAAAGTAACTCCAAAAACAACCGGACCCTATTTTTTTTTGAAACGGCAAAATATTTTTTCATTAATTAAAAGAGCATAAGGGATGCTCGAGAATTACAAATACAACTACAATACCAGAGCTAACCAAACTCAAACTCCGAGAAACAACGACTGAACCACGACCCGAATCCACACACCTAAACCCAAATACAACTACCATGTTTGAGATAATACCCACACCTAACCTGAAACATAGCTGGAACCACCTAAACCTCATCAAACACCTAAACCACAGAAACCTGAACCTCAAGA
>JAYMSL010004410.1:0-11125 GCA_036897195.1 Plantago coronopus | reverse complement strand
TTGTAACAACTCCGTTTGTCAGTGGCTACTTCTTTGTATCTGTTCAAGTTATTCGATCCTAACTATTTATATAAGTACTGCAGGAAGCCTGTACTTACAGTTATGTACTTCTCATTGTCGTCTTCGAAGAATGACTTTAATGCACTTACTACACTTGCGGCGGCTAATATCATTGTCACGGGTTCTGGCATTGTTCTTCCTCGCCTTGTTGCTGATCAGAAGGATAGTGTTAGATACAGGTCCAAAGAAGAAACAAAAAGAACGAACGGAACAAATTTTTTCGCAATATCTGTTACGGGTTACTTCGTTTATCTATCGAATTATAGCGAAATTTTAAAGAATGAAACATTATATACTTCTAATAGAGGAGTGGGACATTATTCATGTGACTTTATATTAATACTCATTGAAATGTTGGAAAAGGGAGTGTGGCTAAATACACAGGTAGTAGAACCATATTCTACTTGCGCCCCTCGTTAAATAGATCGTATCTGATTAGACACATAAATGTAAGAACCAATAGATTGGATCAGATTGCGTACCTGAGACCGGAGTTGGATCTTGGCTTCTACTAGTCTACTAGATCTGTTTCACCAGCAGATAGTTGGATGCGTGCATGACCAAATTCGAGACATTATATAGAGTGTTGATGCGTGTGATATGAGACAATACGAGAAAATATTACACTAAGCTCCAAGTTTGGCTTCATGAAAATATATGGTTATTATTGTATGAAGCATTCAAGCCTCTAGTTCTTGAGAAACGACGTGACCCAAGTGCCAAGTCCATACTAAAATACAAGGACTTTGCTTCTAGTCAATACAAAAACCAAGGATATTTTTAAAAAAATATTCGATTCGTATCCGTTGGTGCAAACGGGGCCACGTGGGTAGGACGGTTATTTGATCGTATTGGTTCGTGCAATCATTATTGGACACGTATTTAGGATGGTTATGAGATCAGAATCGCAGCTAAGAAAAATCAACTTTGCTTGACATAAAGAGGACTGTTTACAAAGGAATAAGTTTTACATTTTGCGTAGTGTTTTACTATTTTGTGTATATATAAGGAATTTCGATTGTACTTCTAGCATAGTTAGTTGTACCGTTCTGTTAGTAGTTAGATTAACGGAGCTATATATGGTCATTATTGTATGAAACATTGAAGCCTCTACTACTTAAGAAACGACAATGCCTCAAGTCAACCCCGAGTCAATACATAATTAAAAATCACTCTCCAACCAGTCAACCACCACACCCTCAACTCAACCCACCACTTTCCACCAATTCACCTCCACCACCTTCCACAAGCTTCCCCGACCTAAACAGCTCCGATTGGGGCGGTGATCAACATCCTCAAACTGGGCTTGTATGACATTTCCGATTTGGAGCGGTTACAGTTTTCATTTTATACAAAATGCATTGATTAATACATATGTTATTTCTTCGAACCAATTATTTCACTTCATCTTGTTATCATTTCAAGTAAAATATATGTTTTTATATAACATGTTCTATTTTACAAATAAAAATATGAAACAATTTACTTAACATCACTTACTTCACTATTTTAGTACAATATATATATATAAAATGACAATAGTCTATAACATACGGGTTTTTAGATGTTATAGAACTAACCATACTACTACGACACCTCCCTGAAAACCCTAGATGGCATTCTCATTTGATTTGATCAACTTCAACTACGACAAGTCCCTGAAAACCCCAGATGGCATTCTCCTTTGATTCGATCAACTTCAACTACGACACGTCCCTAAAAACCCAGATGGTATTCTCCTCTGATTCGATCAACTTCAACTACGACACGTCCCTGAAAACCCCAAATGGCATTCACCTCTGATTCGATCAACTTCAACTACAGACCAGTAATTACCCCTTTTACAACTCTCAAAGACAACTTGAGCAAACCTTTAGCCACAGCTCTGCTAAGCTCATCCGACGATACATAAGGTTTCTCAACCAAAAACTGTTTCCCAAAACTGTACGACACCTTCAACACTCCATCAAATTCTTTATCTACCAACTTAATATCTAAAGTTTTTCTTCGTCCTCTACGGGACCGCCTATTAAACATTTTGTCCAGTTCCAACCTAAGCTCACCAATCCCTCGGTCACCAAATGTACGCTCCGAGTACAGCTTCACAACTACCGGTTGACTGCCCTGCTTTATACTCGTCTCTTCCAGGTTGTACTGAGTGGTGTAGTCCCAGTATGGGTTCAATCCGTTCTCGTAGTCTGGAGGGGTACGATACTCGGTTTCTTCATCATCCCCTATTGAGATTATAGCGTAGATTCGGTTGCGGAATAGTGCTCTAACATCTGGGAGATTTGATGCTGAGATGACGGTGAATTTGAACTGTCTGCAGGTTATGTACTTCGCCTTATTGACGTCATCGATGAATGACCTTAATGCACGTACAACACTTAAGGCGGTAAATATGATTGGGACGACTTCTGCCATTGTTCTTTCTGCTTCAGAAGGATAAAGAGATTGTATTAGTTATACTCTTGAGCACAAAATTTTGGAAAACGGGTGTGGCAAAAGACAGTAGCCTCCACCCTTTGTTAGATAGATCGTATCCGATTAAACACATAAATCTGAAAACCAATAGTACGACCTGAATCTAAAAACCAATAGATGATCGATCAGATTGCATACCTGAGTTGGATCTTCGCTTCTACTGGAGATGTTTCAGCAGATAGTTGAATATTGATGTGTTCAAACCTCAAACCTCTACTTCTTAAGAATTTACAACAGGCCAGTCAACGCCAGTCAACGCCAGTCAACCGGGGACACTTGAGCCACTTGGCCTAGTGAATACAAAGAACTTGGTTTGAATATTCTCATATGGTGCAACCGGGGACACATTTTTCGGACGATTATTGGTTTGTATTGGTTCATGTAATCATTATTGGACGCGTATTTAGGATGATTCGCAATGGAGAAAAATCAACTTAGTTCAACATATTGAGTGTTTACAAAGGAAATAGTTGTACATTATGCACTGTGGTTTGTACTACACAACTGGAATGTGTGTATATAAAAGGGATTTTGATTGCACTTTCATAAAATTCCTATAAGGCCCAAAATGATCATCATATTACTCTAAAATCATTTCTTATAAACTAATTATTATTAAGTCTAAATAAATTACAATGAGGCTCATTTTTAGACAATTATACATTTCATTACTTATAACCTCTTTTTCATTATTTTCTTTATTTTCATCAATAATTCAATCAATTCATGTTTTCTAACAGCTTAAAATTGGATAATTTTGTCTGCAATTAATTAATTAACGAATTCATTTTCTTATGGTGATGAAAAATTCAAATTGACTTTTAACTACACGCATATAATTCGACATCTAGCAAGCTCATGTTTGGTACCAGTAGTTGGTGTCTGAATATATATTATATCGTATATACTATCATAGTTTAGGTTTGGTACTAATTGTTGGTGCCGGAAAATTTCATCACCCTTTTAGTTGCACATATATAATTCGACGGCTCAGGTTTGGCACCAGTAGTTGGTGCCTAAAGATATAGTACTATACTTTCTTGGACAACTCAGATTGATACCAGTTGTTGGTGCCGAAAATATACCAACGTGTGCTTGTGTCGAAGAAATTAGTACCTGATGTTGGTGCAAATCGATTTCATGGTACTTAGTATTGATGCAAGTCGATTTTCATGGTACCTGGTGTTGGTGCCAGTCGATTTCATGGCACCTGGTGTTGGTGCAAGTCGATTTCAGTTTGATATCAAAGTTTGTTTGTTTCCGGCGAAGTGAGATACCGTCGCTGATTTTCGAGTAAATGAAAGATATATATTAGATTTAACTGATTTTTTTTAAACAACAATTGTTAATTAATGATTAGCTTGATATAAAATAAATAACAACAAGATATTATTATATTTAATGTGAAAGTGCATAATAATAATAACAAATGTTAATTACTAGAAAATGAGTCTCATTGTCTCATTGATATTATGGTCCATATTTTGGACTTAAAGAGAATTTCTCTCTTGTACTTATATCTTAAGTAGTTGTACCATTCTGTTAGTAATAAAAAACAGAGCTATACATGAACAGAGCTGTCTATCTCCATTGCAGTACTTATTTTCCGATCTTTCCTTGCTACTCACAACCAAGTTTGCACAAAATATAGTCTCAGTGTAATATATGGATGGAGATCTTCCTCCATTAATATAGCTCCGGAACCATTAGATCGATCGATAATCAACGTTCACAGCTGAGCAGAACACGTTATTAGAAACGCTTCATAAATGCAAGACTGATTTTGGTACACCTCCACTTTGTTCACTTCATTAGTCACCCTTTACTATCTACTCCTATGAATTACGCCTTTCAGCGTTTATATGTTGTTCCACACACTTACACACTTGTACAGTTAGCATTGAGATTTGTACGCTTCTGTTACGGAGCGGTTATGAAGCAGGGCCAATATTGTTTCTTCATAGAGTACACTAAAGAATAGCAGTGCTGAAATCATTGAAACCAGAACTAATTAGGTAAGCTTTCTTGATTTATTTACTTCTCCTACTCCAACTCTGTTTTCCTCTGCTTTTCATTCTTATCTTATTCCTCTGCCGGTTACATTATGTCATTATCTTGCGCTTCGATTATATAGTTGCTTGCTCTCATATCTTTAACAGAGAATTTCTTATTCTGATTAATTGATTGTTGAATTCAGTTACTATGATTAATCTCATTGAGAAATTAAGATGCTACTTCTGTTAGAAGATGAGCCTGTCAAGAAAGGTTCTCCTATTTCGTCTAAGCTGGAGAAGAATGATGTCGAATTGCCAAGTTTACTAGATGAATTGGTAATCGAGATTTTGGAAAGGTTGCCTGTAAAATCAATTGTCAGGTTTAGATGCGTCGCAAAATCATGGTCATGTCTGTTTAAAGAACCTGCCTTTATGAAAAACCACACTGTGGGACTAAACAAACCATGCTTCATGTAAGCCGTTCTGATAGTGACTTAGTGAAGTGAGCAAAAGGCGTGGCGTCTTTCCATGTAAGCCGTTCTGATAGTTTACGGCTGTTCCATTATTATTACACAATACAGACAATGAATCAATATACGCTGTGCAAAATCTTTATAATCCTCCGGGTCCAGGTAACTGCAACCTGGACGTCTATACTCTATAGCATCCGAAATCCAAATACTCATGGAAAAAGGCGTTTGTGGAATGTAAATGTGTAATGTATCAGTTTGGAACAACAGCTTTCTCTAAGCTTGCCGTGTAAGTGATGTAAATCAACTATATGAGCGAAAACGTGTTGCACACCAGTGGCTACAAATGGACTGGGATGAACTTGAATGTGACAAAGTAGCATACTGGCCAGAACATCATGCCATTGAACCATGTGGGGCAAAAATCTCGTTCCAACCGTGCATCTATTTCAGCACTATTTTCACCTCGTAAAACAGCATTGACAGAGAGAGAGAGAGAGGAACGTAAGAATCATTCCAGGATCAAATCCGGCTTGTGCCAAGGCCACTTTCTTAAACGTGGATAAAAGATTACACTTTGGAAACTTAGTTGAAAGAAGTCTGAAACCAATGATGAAGCAAAGGTCCTGATATCAGCAACGCGAATCCACCCATCCGCATTGTAGATGAGGCAAGCAGTAATACTCTTCGTGACAACGGGTCGGGTTTTCAGCACGCCAAAGTACCAGACTACCAGCTAACCAACCCAAGGGCCAAGTCTTGACAAAACTAGCTTATAACTGGAATTTAGTCTCATGTTGCAGGCTCAGTATTAGCTAGATACAAACACAACTAGATCAGTTTACTACTTGAACCAATCCATTAGGCAATATTCTTGTAAAAGCAATAATTATCTCTTATTGACAAAAATTGTCACAAGACTGTAAAAACAAGAAATATGACATGGACATTAGGTAAATTTGTCATCAATGTACAAATATTTACAATCATAGAGCCAAAAGTAAATTTATAATGGCAACCATGTTTTGTGTATAGGCTGGCATTAGGTATGTACATGTCCTGCACCTTCAATAATGTCATAATTTGCATAGAATAGGAGTGACAATTACCCAATGTACCAAATACTAGCCTACACACTTTTACACGTACAATTTGTTTTGTACTTAGTTTTAGAACTCAGTACTATATGGTATGGGAGGATCACATGCTACTGTAATGGAGGAGGATGGGCAATTGAGCTTAGAACATCTATATCAGACTACAACATTTCAACATTCATAAGAATCAAGGGCTTGGTGGTCCCCTCGTGGGATGGGATGGATTTCGAGGAAGGACATCACTAATTGAGCATGGCCCTTCGCTAGAACCATTGCTAATCAGTATCTCCCCTTCTAAGGTCCTCGACTAGGATCGAATTGCTGATCCGTTCTCTCTAATTCTCGGCCACTTCAACTTTCTCGAAGTTGCACATACTATGGGGAGGTCAGGAGCAAATCCTAACTAACCACAAGACGATCTCTAAGCCTTTGTCACCTTTTGCCTAAAAAAAAAAGCAAATGCTCTCTACAACAAAAACCAAGCCTTTCTCCAAATTGCATAACTCTCTGATAATCTCTTACACAACTTATTTAAATATAATAAATATCTCTACAATTATCATAAGTCACTCCCAAACACAAAATTCAAAACTCAATTCAAATATAATTACTATTCACAATTCGGTCTTTTTTTCCTTCCAAAACTCAACTCCAATTCAGTTTCGAATTCAGTCCTAAACATGCATCAGGTTATCATGGGATGTCCTCATTCAACAATAACTTGACACAAATTAAATACATTTTTTGTTCGTAACTTTTTAGTATTTTATGACTTCCTTGCCTTATCAAATAAAACTATATTTTCGTTTCTTTGTTTTAGTTTTCTTGTAACTTTGTTATTTTGCCTTTTTAATATATAGTTCGGTTCATTAAAAAAAAACTATAAAATGGAAATTTATAATGGTTCTTTTTACTATTTTAATAGAAACGCTTAATAGTTTGTAGGAAGCAGAGACTACAAATAATGCTGTAATTTGAAGCAACATAATCTAAACCAAAATTTGAAGCAAGTACTTTGTTTTATTACATGACAATCAAATGATCCTGCAGTGACAGAGCTTACAGATTATTAGTAACATATAGAAGCACTTCGATGATGTTAACGGAGTCGGTGTTCGCCTGTCTCAGATCGTTACCAGGCAACCCTGCAGAGCCAAACTCATCGTTGCAATCAAGAACACTGCTACTAGCTCCCCCGACATAACTGTTGAGCAACATACTGCGTCCTTTATCCACTATGCTTAGAGCAGAATTCAACCGGGAAATGGACTCGCCTAAGTCAGCAATACAATGCTCGGCCTTCAGTTTGGTGCTTCCGGTATCATACTTCTTGGCAACACTAATAGAGGTTTGAACAAAGCCTTTGCACTTGTCACCTGCAATGTGAGCCAAAGTTAACATATTCGCACCACGGGACCGTGGGTCAGATCTTAATACCCTGTTGCATAGAGCAGGATCTTGGACCTTGCTACACACGTCACCAACCAAATCGGCTTGGACGGTGTTACGAATTAGTACCAAAACTAGACAAGCTGCAGACAAGAAGGACAAGGAGGAAGCCATTGCAAGAGATTTGTGTTTGTTATCAATTACTACTTGTGATATGTGTTAGTGGTTCTTGTGGGGTGATATATATAGATGCTGAAACAATTTTCTACTGTATTCTACTGTTGTTGTTTACAAAGGGAGAACTTGTACGTTATGCATTGTGTTTTGTACCATACAATTGGGAATGTGTGTATTATTATAAAGAGCTTTTGATTGTACAATTAGCTTCTTTAGTTGTACTATCCGGTTAGTAATTAGATTATCAGCTACCGGTACATATAATAAAACAGAGCTGTCATCTCTGTTGTTGTACACATTTTCCAATTTCACCTTTCAGAATGGTTACTTAATTAGCAGAACTCAACTTACTTGACAAGATGTCAAGATATCATTAATTTTTTTTTTCAATGTGGAGTCGATCTCCTTATATTAAGTAAAATGCTTACAACCGCGGTCAAGATATCGTTAATGATCAACCAAAGTTACAGAAACCTTAATCAATGCACACACAAATTACTAGATTAAACCATATTGAGGTTAACACAGTTCCACACATTAGTTTGCTACTCACAACCAAGTTTGCAGAATATATGGTCTCAGTGTAATAACTGGATGGCAATCTTCATCCATAAGTAGCTCGGGAACCATTAGATCGCGCGATAATCGAAGTTCACAGCTGTGCAGAATAAGTTAAATAGAAACGCTTCATAAATGTAAGATTGATTCTATCCTAGTTACATGATCGTCTAAACGTCAGCAAAACAAGTTTCATACATGTTCAGTACATAGAACTGGTTTTAAAAGAGTCGTACCTTTTCTATCGTAAGCTGTCTCAGCTAGCTATCTAATTGACACAATTGTAGCAAGTTGAGTCAACCTGAGCAATATCTGATCTCCAGCAACCTACCTTCTCCCAGGAAGAAGGTTTCTTAACCAAAAACGGTTCCCCAAAACAGTAGCACACATTCAACACCGCACTAGTTTCCACACCATGTCGTTTGATTGGAAAATTAATCGTCGTAGTCTGTCCTCTCGACCAGTTTTCAAACAACTCTTTCAGTGACATGTTAACCTCACCAGTGTATCGGTCACCAAGAGTACGCTTGGAGTACAGCTTCACGGTTACTGTGTAATTATTTTCCCATCTTTCCTTGCTACTCACAACCAAGTTTGCACAAAATATAGTCTCAGTGTAATAATTGGATGGAGATCTTCCTCCATTAATAGCTCCGGAACCATTAGATCGGTCGAGAATCAACGTTTACAGCTGAGCAGAATACGTTAATTAGAAACGCTTCATAAATGCAAGACTGATTTTGGTACACCTCCACCTTGTTCACTTCATTAGTCACCCTTTACTATCTACTCCTATGAATTACGCCTATCAACGTTTATATGTTGTTCCACACACTTACACACTTGTACAGTTAGCATTGAGGGTTGTACCTTTCTGTTACGGAGCGGTTATGAAGCAGGGCCAATATTGTTTTCTCATTGAGTACAAGAATAGTTGCAGACGGTTATGAAGCAGGGCCAATATTGTTTCTTCATTGAGTACAAGAATAGCAGCTCTGCAACCACTGAAACCAGAACTAATTAGGTAAGCTTTCTTGATTAATTTCCTTCTCCTACTCCAACTCTGTTTTCCTCTGTTTATCACTCTCATATCTTTAACAGAGAATTTCTTTTTCTGATTAATTGATTGTTGAATTCAGTTACAGGTAAATTGTAGTGAGAGTTTGTTCGATTGAAATGCTTTGTATTGTGAACGATAAAATGTGAGATTAGATTAAATGTTTGATTTAAAGTAATTAAAATGATTTAATTGTGTTGAAAATTGTGTTTCTTTGTTACAATTGTTTGTGATTTGTGTTTGGAAGATATAAAATACAAAATAAATATTTGATGGAATATAATTTCTTTTTTAAAGTTGCTAATGTTTAATAATTAAAATACAGAAGTAATGTTTTTTTTAAACAACACTGAATCTATATGTAAAACTTAATAACACATTCGACCACAAATTAATAACACAGTTAAATACTGAATTCAAAGTCACAAAATTTGAATGACATCCGATCATTATATACCGATAGTCAACATATAAAATGTCATATAAAAACAACAATATTTTTTAGTACATTTGAACAAATACAAACAATACAAATTGGGTGACTTCCCCGTATACAACATTAAATATATTATCAATATATTAACTTTAATAACGAAATATTCTTAATTATTATATACTAGAATCGCGGCACGTGTTACACACGTGAAGCATATTCATGTTATCGTGGCATATTTTTAATAGTTTTATATTATTTTTATTTTGTGTTTTTGTTTGATAAATTGTGTAATTTTCGAGTATTTATTAAAAATAAAAAATTATCGAAACATATTCATTCTTAGTGTCAAATCGTACATATTAACAATAAATTATTTTAGCGAAATATGAATTATTTTTTGATAAGCGTAATATGATATAATAAATCATTTTCGTAATAACAATTTGATAAACATATGTAATTTTCGACTATTATTTAAAAATAAAATTTATCGAAACATATTCATTATGGATGTCAAATCGTAAATATTAACGATGAGATTATTATGGTGAAGACGGAATTATTTGTGGATAAGCATATCTTTATAAATTCAGATTACGAAAACAGGAGAAAACAATGAAATACATGTGGTAGATTTAAGAAGTTGTAAGCAACCTCGATTGTATATTTGCAATTTATTTATTGAAAATTTTCAAATTGGTCTCTAAATCGGACTCAATTGAATAATCCTACGCAAGTTTTTCTGCTTATTATATATCTTTAATTTCGAGAGTATGAAGGTGTAAAACTTTAAAAAACCGTAAATATTACCTATAAAAATTTTATTTTTTTTATTTTAGAGGGGGCGAAATTTTAAAAAAATCTAAATTTTCCCTATAAAAAATTTGTTTTTAAAATTTTAGGGGAGCGGACGCCCCTATATGCCCCGGGCCTGGTTCCGCCCCTTCCTTGGGCTGCTTCTAAAGAGCAGCGGTTACCTGCTTTTTTTTTAGAGAAGCAAAACCAGAATTTGTGAAATAGAACACTACAATTCTGCTTTTTTTTCCAAAAGCAGAAATGGCAAACACTACCTATGGGTCATGACCATTGTTGACGTAAGCTTGAAAGATATTTAGACAACTGCAACTCTAAGCAACCCACTCTCTATGCCACGTCAGCATTCCAATTACTATCAACCTCTATCCAACCCTTTCGATTCCAACAATCAAACTCTATGCAACCCAAATTTTTATTTTCTTTTCTCATTTCTTTTACTAATTTCAGTTTTTTTAGATGCTAGGGGCATCACCACTACGACAACCCCCCTGATAATCCCCGGATCGCGACACGTGTAATCGAAATTGAAAAAAAAAATCTTTAAAAAAACCAACAAAAGTACACTTGTCATCTTTCTGTGTAGGTGT
>JAYMSL010004409.1:0-11126 GCA_036897195.1 Plantago coronopus | reverse complement strand
AGTTAGGAATCAAAGAATAAATTGCAAAGAGAAAAAGAGAAAAAACAAGATAGAAAGAAAGATAGAAAGAATGAAAGAAGGGAGTGAATCCAAGAAACAGAGGAAAAGAAAAGAAAAGTGATCGAAAAAAAGCAGAGAAAGAAAATAAGAGAAGAAGCAGAGAAAGAAAATAAGAGAAGAAGCAGAGAAAGAAAATAAGAAAAAACTCAGAGAAAGAAAATAAGAGAAGAAGCAGAGAAGAAGCAGAGAAAGATTGCAATCCACTAATTGCGTATAGAAAGATCTCCAAATTGCAATCCACTAATTGCGTATAGAAAGAAAAGAGTCGAAATACCAATCCTGTAATTGCGTATAGAAAGCAGAAATCATGGAAGCGCGTATACAAAGATCGGAGGCCTAATTGATAGCCACTAATAGAGTATAGATAGAACAGAGTTCCACCAAGCTCAGTCAGAAGAAATCCACTAATGGCGTAGAGAAAGAATAGAGGCCAAAAAAGAAGCCACTAAGCGCGTACAGAAAGAATCGAGTCCTCGAGAAGGAATCGAGTAGAGAAAGAATAGAGTTCCCCCAAGTCTCAGAAATCCAGTACAGAAAGAATCGAAGAAAAGTCAGAGGGAATGGCGTAGAGAAAGAAAAAAGTTCCACCAAGCTCAGTCAGAAGAAAGCAAAGAATCGAGTAGAGAAAGAGCAGAGCAATCTCAGTCATTTGAACAAAGCAAAGAATTGCGTATAGAAAGAAAAGAGCTCGGGCAAACAAACAAAGAAAGAGCAAGCAGAGAACAGGGAATTGCGTAGAGAAAGAGTCCCAATCGAAAGCCTGCTCTTCCGTAGAGAATGTATAGAAAGATGAATGAGTCATTCCGGCATTGCGTAGAAAAAGAAAGAAGAACAAGACAAGAGAAAGAAAAAGTAGAGCAGAAGAAAGAAGAAAAAGAAGAATAAGAGCAAAAACAGGAGAGAAAATGAAAAAGATAGAGAAAGAAGAGACAAGAAAAAGAGAAGCAAGTAAAAAGAAAGAAGAGACAAGAAAGAAAAAGAACAGAACAAAGAAAGAAAAAGAACAGAGAGAATCAAAAGAAGCGGAGAAAGAAAAAAAGAAACAGAGAAAAGAGAACAAGAGGAGAGAAAAAAAGAGAGAGAGGAGAAGGGAAAATATAAGAGAGAGGAGAAAAAAGATAAGAGAAAAGAGGAAGAAGAGACAAAGAAAGAGAGGAAGAAGAAGGAAAAAGAGAGAAAAAGAGGAAGATAAGAAAAGAAGAGAGAAAAAGAACAGAGAAGAAAGACTTCCCACCTTCCAAACACAAAAGAAGAGCAGAAAATACAACAAAAAGAAAAAGAGCAAAAATAAAAAAGACAAGAGAGAAAAAAAGAAAGAGGAAGAAGACAAAATAAGAAAAAAGAAGAGAAAAAGCAAAGAATAAAGAAAGCAAAAAGAAAAGAACAAACAAAGAAAAATATAGAACAAAAAAAGAAACGAAGACCCACTCACTCGGGGGCACAAATGCACAACTATATCATAGAGAAACGAATTTAAATTAAGTAGAAGATCAAAGAATCCCTAAAGCGACAATACCGAATTCTTACTACCAAAACTACAAAAGACAGAAACAAAACTCACGGAAGCAAACAAAAACAGCGGAGAATACGACACAGAAAAACAGAATCCCGAGAGGAAGAGAGGATAAAAAAGACAGACAGAGAGAAAGAGCTAGAGAGACGGAAGAAAACGAACAAAGGAAGAAAAGAAACATAGAGAGAAGAAAGACAAAGAAAGACGTAGAGATGAAAGGAGAAAGAGAAACAAAAAGAAGAGAAAGAGAAAAAAGAGAAGATAAAAAAGATAATAATGACTTCCACGGACCAACCATTTACAACAAAAAAGACCAGCAATACGAAGTGTACCAAGATTATACAAACATAAAACAGAATGAAATCATATAACAATGCATACAAATAAAATATACACTTTCCACTAAAATATTGACTAAAAGCAGAGGAACCTTGCAAACTTTCACTAAAAAACGCGGAACCCTGCACTCACAGAAACGAAACCAGGTCCTATCAAAGCCCCAATATCAACAAAAAGAAAAAGCGAAAGAAAAAATAGAACATGAAAAACAGAGAAAGAAGAAAAAAGAGGAAAAAACAATAAAAGACAGAAAGAGAAGGACGCAGAAAGAGAGAAAAGAAAAAAGAGAAAGAAGCAAGAACTAGATAAAGAAATCAGGTAAAGGAAGAAGAAAGAAAAATCGGAGAAAAAGAAGAAGAGAAGGAAAAAGAAACAGACAAAGAAGAAAAAAAGAACAAAGTAAAGAAGAAAAAGGAAGAAAAGGAAGCTGAGAAAGAGAGAAGAAAAAGAAAGAAGAAAGATCAGACGAAAAAACAAAGAAAAAGCTCGCAAGAGAAAGCATAACATAAGCAAGTAAGACAGAAGAAAAGAGAAGAAAAAGTAGACAAGAGAATAGAAAAAGAAATGGAGGAAGGAAGAATCAGAGAAAGAAAGAAAAACAGAAAAAACGCGAAAAGAAAATACCAGTCCAAAAAAGAAGAACAAGAAGTACAAAATAAGAAAAGCAGCATGAAGATGATGAAAGAACAAAAAACGAAAGACAATAAAAAAACAAGAAAAAAGAAAGACAAAAACAAGCAAGAGACAGAGAAAAAGAAAAAACAAGAACAAGAGGAAAAAGCAGGAAAGACAGAATCAGAGAAAAAAAGAAAAGAAAAACAAGAGACAAGAAAAGAAAGAAAAAAAAATCAGAAGAAAACAACAGACAAGAAAAAAAGAAGTCAAACTGTTTTAGAGATAACAAAGAAATTCTGCCAAGCATTGCCTCCTTCTATAGCACAATTACAGAAAAACAAGAAATGGAGACAAAAACAAAGACTTCCAGGGAAAAATCAGAAAAAAGAAAACAAATAAGAAAGAAAAAATCAAAGTCAGAAATAGAAAAAGACAGATAAAGAAGAATCAAAAAAGAACGAAAACAAAAAGAACAAGAAAAAATCCAAAAAAGAAAGAAGAAAGAATCTGTGTCGAAAAGAAAAAAGAGAAAGCAGAGAAAGAAAAAAAAAAAAAAAAAAAGAATCCGTGTCAGAAAGATAAAAAAAGAAAAAGAGGGTTCAGAAAGAAAAAAGAAAAAAAGAGAATAGAAAAGAGAAAGCAAAAGAGATAGAAAATAAAAAAGAAAGAAGAAATAGAGAAGAACACAAGAAGAAAGAAAACAAAAGGAAAAAGATATAATAGAAAAAATCAAAGAAAAAGAAAAAGAAGAGTGAACGAATTGCCTATAAAAAGATCGATGTCCAACAAGAAATACAGTCAGAGAGTAGAGAAAGATAAGACAAATCTCTAGGCAGAAAATCCAAAATCTAAAAAGAAGGGAATGAACAATTCTAGAAATAGCATAGTCCAAAACCTTTGCGTAGAGAAAGCGGAGTCGAAGAATCCACATTGAGCGAGATCCCCGAGGCTTGCAAAAGCAAATGAAAAACGAAAGTAGTCTGATTGCAAGCGTGGAGGCCGATCCGCGTCATACAAAAGACACTCAATTAGTAAAGAAGAAAGTATAACAAACAATTAACTAAACATAGAAAAATAAAAAGGCGAGCAACGGTGTAAATAAAGAGCAAGAATCGGCAGGAACCAATTCCAGAAAGATACATCCAAACGAAGGAAAGAATTACAGAAAAAAAGAATCCAACTAAGGGAAGTATTCGCCAAAACAAAGAACAAGAATCAGAAACAACGAATTACACAAAGAAAAAATCCAAGAAAGTATAGCGTATAAAAAATTAAACCGTGTAAGAAGAATTTTCAGAAAGAAACCTGGAAGCGGAAAAGAAAGATTTAAGAAAACAAACAAAGCACAAGAAAAGAAAAAGACAGAGATCGAAAAGAAAAAAACAAAAAAGAGAGAAGGTGGGCAAGGATAAGAGAAGGCAAACGAAAGAAGAGAAGAAAGCAGACAAAAAAAATAAAAAAGAGAAAGAAAGAGACCCAGAAGAAAAGGAAAAAGATAGAATAAGAAGAGAAAGAACAAGAAAGAAAACCAGAAAGAGGAAACAGAAAAGAGGGAAAAAAAGAACAAGCAGAAAAAAGGATAGAATAAAGAAGAACAAGAAACAAAGAAAGAAGAAAAAAAAGACAAGAAAAAGCAGAAGGTTAAGAATCAGAAAAAGAGAAAGAATCTTAAGATTTCGAAAGAACGAGACAGCCCCGGGCCACGGTTTCACAAAAACAAAAAAAGAAAGAAAAATGATGCCGAGCGAGGACCAGGAAAAGAAAAAGAGAAGACAAGAGAAAAAGTAAAGAGGAGAAAAAGTAAAGAGGAGAAAAAGAAAGAAGAATAAGAGTCAGAAAGAAAGGAAACAATACAAGAAGAAAAGAAAGAGAGAACAAAAGAGAAAGAAGAAGAGAAAAGACAAGAAAAGAGAGAAAGAAAAGAGGCCGAGAGAAAGAACCAGAATCCTCAAGAAAACAAAGAAGCAGAAAAGAAAAAGAGAGAAAAGAATCAGAAACAGAAAGAGAGAAAGAAAACAAGAAAGCAGGAAGATAAGCAAACAAAAGAGAGAGGAACAGAAGAGAGAGAAGAAAACTTTCTAAACACAGAATTTGTGCCTAAAAAGCATTTGAACCGAGACCATAAATAGAAAATTGTACGGTGCTCTGAAAGAAGGCTGGGGAACTTCAAAATTAAAGAGAAAAATAAGAGAAGAAAGAAGAGAACCAGAGAGAAAAACAAAGAGAAAAAGAAAAAGTAGAACAAGAAAAACAGAGAGAAAGAAAAAACCAGTCCAAAAGAGAGAGGAGAAAAAGAAAAACATAAAAAGAAGGAAATAGAAAAACCTGTGTCATTAGAGAACAAACGAGAAAGAGGGTTCGGAAAGAGAGAAACAGAATAAAAACAAGAAAGAAAAGAACGAGACAGACAGAGAGAAGAAAAACAAAAAAAGAGAAAACAAGAAAGAAGAGAAAGAAAAGAGAGACAAAAGAGAGACTTCCAATCTCTCCCTGGAAAAGAGAGAAAGAAGGAGAAAGAAAACAAAGAGAGAAAGGAGGCAAAGAGACATAGAAAACAAAGAAAGAAAAAGATACCAAAACAAACAAATGGAAAATACACGTATAAAAATGCAAGAAAAAGAGACTCGGCTTATGATTTAACATTTAAAGAAGTTTGCGCGCTTTTTTCAACTAGAAAAGGGAAGTCAACTTGATACGTTAAAAACACTCGATAAACATATGTCCCTTGTGATTAGACATAAATAATATTTCAGAGGCCTTTTTAGCTTGTATTTTGTAATACACAAAAAAAGAGAGAGGAAGAAGAAAGAGAAAAAGGAAACAGAGACAAAAAGAAAAGAAGAAAGGAAAAACAAGAAAGAGAAGGAGAAAAGAAAGGGAACAAGGAAAAAGACACAAGAGAAGAAAAACAAGAAAGTTCAGAACGAGAAAAAGGAAAAGAAAAAACAAGAGAAAGAACCCAAAAAGAGTAAGAAGAAAAAGAAGAACAGAGAAGAAGCAGAGGAGAGACAGAGAAAAAGAAGGAGAAAAACTAAAACAAAGAGGAAGAGAGAAAAACAGAGTTAGACCAATCAAAAAAAAGAGAGAAAGAGCAAAGAGAGAGAAGGGCGTAGAGAAGACAAAAAAAAGAGTAGAGAAAAAAGACAGAAAAGAGAACAAAGAGAGAAAAACAAAGAAAGAGAAAAAGTAAAACAGAAGAGAGAAAAAGAAAAAAGAGGTTCCTAAAGAACGATAACGAAAGAAAGAAAGGTCCGGAAGAACGAAACTTACGGGCCAAAAGAAAAGAACGTGACAAAAGAGACCTTTGGCAAGAAGGTTCCAAAAGAGAAAAAAGGGAGGGGGAAGAGAGAGAGAAAAGAAAGTCAGAGAAAAAGAAGAAGAAGAGAGAAAAAAGGGAAAGAGAAAAGTGCAAAAAAAGACAAAGAAGAGAGAACAAACAAGAATAAGAGAAAGAAGAGACAAGACAGAGAAGAAGAAGAAACAAGGGAAGAAACAGAACAAAACAGAGAAAAGAAAGAAAGCGAGAAAAGGTAAAAAGAAAGCCAGAAAGAAAAGAAGAGAGAAAAAAGGCTCAGAAAGAAAAGAAATAAGAAAAATAGAAAGCAGCAGAGATTGAAGAAAACAAAAGAAGAGAAAAGAACTAACGAGATAGAAAGTAAAAGTAGCAAAAAGAGAATAAAAATCAAAAGAAAGGAAAGGTGAAAAAAGACAAAGACAGAACAAAAGAGAAAGAAAATAAAGAATTCCTTCGTAGTAGAGAAAACATATTTTAACCGAAAAACAAACAACGAGCGAAAAGAACAAAACAGAGAAAAAGAAAGAAAAAAATCCCCAAAGAGCAGAAGAAAACAAAAAAAAGAACAGAAAAAGAAGAAAGAAACAGACAAATAAAGATATGCAAAGAAACAAAGAGTGACAAAGTTAAAAGAAAAAATACAAAAAAATAGAAAAAGAAAGCCATAATCAAAGACAAGGAACGCGCAGAAGAAAAAAACATATCCAATTGTGAAGAAGGCAAGAAAAGTCCCTGCGGAATCAAAAAGAAAGAGAACCAAAACAGAAAAAAGAATCCTAGAGAAGGAACTCCTAAGAAATCAAGAAAAGGACAACAAGAAAAGAGAGAGAAAGAGGAACAGAAAAAGAAAACAAGAGAGAAAGAAAAAGGAAAAAGACAAAGAAAGAGAACAAGAGAGAAGAAGAAGAACAGAGAGAGAAAAAAGAAGGAGAAAGGCAAATAAGAAAACGAAACAAAGTCCACTATCCAAAACACATGAAAAAGAGGCCATCCTTGGCATTACAAATTGAAAGGATTTCATGTGGGTTTGAAAAAGATACTTGGAATTAACAAAGAAAAAACTTACACGAAGAAAAACCAAAGCAAAAAAACCGACTTCTGATTCTACATTCTGAGAACTTTTCGTCGATTTCAAACACTTTTTTGGAATTGGCACAGAAAAATAAGAAATCAAAAGAGAAGAAAAACCAGAGAGGGAAGAAAGAGACCCCGTGGTCGAAAGTTCGGAAAGAAAAGAAAGGTTGAAGATTCCAAACCGTTAGGTCGAAGGAGAAAAACAAAGAAAAAACAGAAAAGAAAAAAAAGAGAAGAACAAGAAAAATAAGGAGAGAAAAAGAAAAGCAGAAGAGACCCAGAAGAGAGAAAGAAGAAAAGAGAAAAGAAAAGGAGAGAACGAAAAGAAGAAAAAAGAAAAGACAAAGAAAAAGGAAAAGAACAAGGAGAACATGGAGAACATAGGGAAAAAGACAGATAAAAAAAATAATAAGAGAAAGAGAACCAGAGAAAAACAAGAGCACAAAGAAAAGACAGAAAGATCGAGACAGAAAAAGAAGCAGGGAAAGAAAGAGAAAAAGCACAAAAAACAATCCGCAAAAGAACAAACATACCCAACAAAGACTTACGAAAGAGAAAGATGAACGAGATCAAGTTACGACGAAAGACAAAGAAGAACAGAGAATCCAGTTCCAAAGTAATACAAAAAATACAGAGAAAGCGAAACTCGAGACAGAGAAACCGAGAAAGACAAAGAAAAACGAAGAAAGCAAGAGAAGGAAAAGAGAGAAAGACAAAGAAAAACGGGGAAAGCAAGGATGTTACAAAACAAACACAGAGAAAGCAAAGATGTTCCGAAAGAAGAACTGCCAAATTTAAACAGAGCAAACAAAAGAGTACACTTCCATTACACTAGAAATAACAAGCCCAAGCAAATTAGAGCGGAAAACAAAGTGAAAAAGAACAAAGAAAGAGAAAAGAAATCAATAAGAGAAAGCCAAACAAAAGGAAAACAAGAGACAGAAAAGAATAGAAAAAAGAAGATAGAAAAAGAAGAGAGGACAGAAAGATATAAAGAAGAGACAGAAAGAGAAGAGAGGACAGAAAGATATAAAGAAGAGACAGAAAGAGAAGAGAACAAGACACAAGACAAAAAAAGCAGAAAAAAGAAAAGAGAAGAAGAAAAAACAGGGAAAAACAAGAAAGAAAGGAAAAAAATCAGAGAAAACAAAGAAGATAAAACAAAAAAAGCAAAACCACATAAAAAAGCACTGCCATAAAAAAAGAAAAACAAGAGAAAGAAAAGAGAAAAAGTGCAAAAACAAAAGAGAAAAGTACAAAAGAAAGAAGCAAAACAAGAAGAAAGAACACGATTGACAAAGAAGAAAGAACAGAAAAAACAGGAAGAGACGAAAAACACAAAAAAAGAAAAGAGCAGAAGAAAAAAGAAGTAAGAGAAAAATAAAAAGAAGAAAAAACAAGAAACAAGAGCAGACAAGAACAAGAAAGAAACATAAAAGAATGGAAAAGAAAAAAGAGCTCAAAAGCAGAAGAAGAAAAGAAGTTTCCACAAAAACCATAAAGAAAACAGAAACACAGAAAAACCTTGTCAAAGAAATCAAAAATAAGATCTTTTGGACATAGAATTCTTAGAGCAAAAGAAAATTAAACAGAATTACAAAAACTAGTAGAAAGCGCTATTATAGAATTCGAAAGACGAAGAAAGTTTGAAAAAGAAAGAAAGCAAAACTAAAGTTAAAAGAAAACCAAGACAAGAATCAGAAAAGAAAAAAGAACAAGAGAAAGAGCTTCTCCAAAGAATCTCTAGCTCACCACAACCTACAAAAATACAAAAGAAAGAAAAAGCGGAGGAAAAAAATAAGAAAGAGAATTAAAAAAAGAAGAAAAATAGAGAGACAGCGAAAAACAAAAAACATAAAGAAAGCAGAAAAACAAGAGCTAAAACGAAAAAACAAAGAAAAAATAAAAGAAAAAACACAAAGAGAAACAGAAGAAAAAACAAAAACACAAAAAAGAATTCTATATTCTCCAATATTTAAAACACCTAAAACATTCATACAAATATAGAAAACACATACACAAAATAATAAGTAAGCATAATACAAACAAAAATTCCAACCCCATCCTAGAACTAAAGCAAAAGAAAAATAACAAACCTATGCAACAACAAACAAGGGAAGCTACCTTTTCCACAAAAAGCAGCTCCTCTACCTGACGACCAAACAAAACAGAAAGGAAAAAATGCATAGAAAAACGAAAGAGAAAGCAAGAAAGAATCAGAAAAAAGAGGCAAAGAATACAAAGAACGAAAACCAAAAATAAACCGGAAAAAGAAAGAAAATAGAACAAAAAAACAAGAAAATAGAGAAGAGGAGAGAAAGAAGAAAGAGAGAGAACAAAGCATGATAACCTTAAAAGCCCTACCAAACAAAAACACCACTCCAGACAAATAACATGCTACATTTGATCGAACTAACCGGACGGAAAATAAAAAAACTTTGCTTCTGATCTAGCTCAAAAGAAAAAGTCGAAGAACATGTATCGAAATCAAAAGAAAAAGATAAAACCAAGACAAACGAGAAAAAGATTTCAAAAAGAACAAAGAAAGGAAAAAGAGAGAAAAGAAAAACAAAAGAAAGAAAAAGAACAAGAAGGAAAAAAAAGAACAAGAAGAATAGAAAAAAACACGAAAGAGAAAAAGAACGGAAAAAGAAAGAAGACAAAAAAGAAGAAGAAGAAGAGAAGTCATAAACTCAGAAAAAAGAGAAAGGAGAAAGAATGAATTGCGTATAGAGAGAAAAGAGAAAAAAAGATCTCCCTCCGAATCCATTGCAACTAATTGCGTATACAAAGAGTGCACGAGATTGAATACGAATCTCCTCCAGAAATCAAATAGACAATGATCCACGTGAAGGAATGAGGGTATGTCGTATAGAAAGATCGGAGTCCAAATACCTATCAACTAATCCTGCAGAGAGAGATCTACGCTAAAAAGATAGAGATCAAATCCTAGAATTACGTATAGATTGATCTCCCTGGCAGTCAAAGAAGTCATCGAATCAAGGATACAAAGATCCAACGGAGTCAAACAAATGGATAATCAACCTATATCGTATAGAAAGACGGCACGAAATTCATGAATCATCTCTTCCGCGAATTGCGTATAGAAATAAGCCAGAGATTTACACCTAGCACAAAAGCACGAGAAAACAAGACCGAGCACACAAGAGATGGAGTCGATCCACTTCCAGTCTTCTCTCTCCTGTAAAAGGAAAAAAATCCAAACTAGGAAAAACATAGAAAGCACAAAACAGAGAAGAAGAGAGAGAGAGCAAAAAGAGAGAGGAAAAAATAACACAAGAATAGAGAAGAAAGAAAGCACAAAGAAAAAAAAGAATAAGAGAGAGAAGAAGATATAGAGAGAGACAGAAGAGGAACAGAGGAAGAAAGAGGAAGAGAGCAGAAAAACAAAGACAGAGAGAAGAACAAGAACAGAAGAAGAAGGAGAAAACAGAAAGAACAAGAAAGAAAAGTCCCAAAAGAATCAAAGAAAAATATAAGACAAGAAAGAGGCAAAAGAGAGAACAAGAAAACAAAGAAGAGAGAGAAAGAAACGGAAAAACAGAGAGAAAAAGAACAAGAGAAATACAGAAGAAGAAGAGAAAGAGAAAACAAGAGACAAAAAAAACAAGACAGAAAAAGAAAACAAAAGGAGCAGAAAAGAAGAAGAACAAAGAATAAATAAGAAAAAAGAAAGAACGAGAGAGAGCAGAAGAGAGATCAAATTACATCCGAAAAAAGAACCAGAAAAAGAGAGAAAGGACAAAAAGAAAAGAAAAAGAAATCAGAACAAGAAGAAAGGAAAGCACCAGTCAAAGGATAAGAGAGAGAAGAAGAATCAGAGAACAAGAATCAGAGAGAGGAAAGAAGAAAAAGAGAGAAAAGAGAAGCACAAAAGGAAAGAACAAGACAAGAGAGAAGAAGTCAGAGAAGACAAAGAAAGAGAAAAGAAATCAGATAAGAAAAAAAGAAGAGAGTAGAGATAGAAGAGAAGGAGAGATAGAAGAATCAGAGAAAAAGAATCCGAAAAACAGGAGAAAGAAGAAAACAAGAGAAAAAAGAAGGTTCGCAAAGAAAGAGACCCAGAAAAAGACAGAAAAAAAAGAATCAGAGAAAAAAAGAGAGAAAAGAAGAAAAAGAGAAAGAGAGAAGGTGAGGAAAGAATAAAAAAGAGAGGAAAAAAGAGAAAACAAAGAAAAAGAAAAGAGAGAGAAAAAACAAGAAAGAACA
>JAYMSL010004408.1:0-11128 GCA_036897195.1 Plantago coronopus | reverse complement strand
AATGGTGAATTGGTGGTGGTAGAAAGTGATGTGGTTGTGGGGGAAGAAGTGAGTTGGAGAAGACGATGGGTGGAGGAGTAGATTTAGAGTTATGAAAAGTTTTAGTGGTGTAATTTTAATTTTGGTGTTAGTTGAGGAGTGTTTTACATATTTTTCAAATAAAAAGAAGAACACAAATTTATAAGAAATGATTAAATAGAGGATATAGTTGACTTTTGGGTTATTTTGTAATTGTTTTAAATTCACGTTCTAAATTTTGGACGGATATGTAATTGTTCAGAATGAGAGTATTAATCTGACCAGAGGATTAATAGTAGTGGTGGTATATGTAATTTTCTCTTTTTTTTTAAATTGTCATATGGTTATCCATAATCTAGGTTTCTTTTTTTATTTTGCTGCAACCGCCGGCTAAAGTCTCGGATTATAATAACAAGTACTGGACTTGAAAAAAAGTAGAGATAATAATAAATCACACCAGTCTTAACCAGCACTAGAGATAAAAAGATAAATCACACCAGTATGGCTCTGTTCTTTTCAGCTGAGGATTTCGAAATTGAACTGAAATACAAATTTGAACTAACCAAATCTGAATTAAACTGAACGGATCTGAATTTAAGTTGAAAATAACAGATCCTTAACCAGCACCAGAGATAAAAAGATAAATCACACCAGTCTTAACCAGCTGAAATTAATTAGCTTAGAAAAGATCGAAACTAATCATCCCAGAAATAATCCATCGATGCTGCATATATAGGAAGCAAACTAATAACCCATGAATTCGATCTCCTCTAGATAATCTCCTTCTAATTCTTTTAAACTGGCATCAGCTTTATCTCTTAGCCCCGAATTCAGATAGATAAATGCTATGCCTATCTTTATTTTAGTAGTAGGTTCCATGCCTTGAGCCTTCATGGCCTCAACAACTTGTTCCATTCCCGTAATATCATTACTTTCACCTTTAGCTCTAATCAGAACCCAGTAAGTGAAACTGTTCGGCTTGTATTTTTCGCTTTCATCAAGTCCACGACATTAGCAATTTGCTTCGTATCTGTCTTCAGGTACAGATATAGCAATTAGTTGCAAGTGTGGGTTGTAAGGGGAATTCCCAGTTCCTTCATTCTTTTTCTTTCCACAGCCCGTAAAGAGTTTTTTACATCGGATGTGACAATATATACGACTGGTCAACAGCTTATGAAAGAGTAATTCACCTGTAAAAGATTCAGGGATCTTTTCAACATACTGTTCTGCAGCCTCAGAGCCAGCTACTCTGGCCAATAGAGAAGCATGAAAGGCATAATTGTCCTCCTGAAATTCAATTCGCTTTGACGATTGCAACAACTCAGACTGCCGCAGAGCCCTCCCAAACATTCTTCGATTCTCAAGATTATTCATAGCTGCTGAAACTTGAGCATGGTTTACTTTGTTCCCTTCTTCAATCCATTTCTCCAGAACTATAGGCACCGGTGTATCACCTGATACAATCATAGCCTTGGCCAATAATGAGGCCAATGCATAATCTTCAACAGAGTCCTCCTCCCCGCCACTACTATTACCACCAGGGGCCATCCGAACTGCACTGCCATAAAATTTATTAGAAAATCTGGCAGAAGACAGAGGTCCATCAAAAGTTCTTTCTTGAGTTTTAACAATTCCATTAGGGCAGTTCTGCCAATAGAACTTCGTTCTATCTGGTTTCCCAGTGCATTGGGCAGCCCCTAAGCGGCTAAGCCCAATACTCTATTCCTGAGAAGAACGGAACCTCTACGAAGAGTCCACATGTTGACACGAAAAACCATAAATCGCACGGAGTAAATCCTAAAGTGAATAAGAATATAATCTAGGTTTTACAAATTCATAATCAGGATATTTTGGTATCTTTTGGATTGTTTGTTACTTGCACTACAAGAAAAACTAGTTACTTGCACTACAAGAAAAACGTCATTTACCGACCAAAATTGCCGACTAATGCCATTAGTCGGCTTTACCGACGATGCGTCTTTTAATCTTCTCTTGTTTAGGCACTGTTCTTTTCAACTGAGATTTTTGGAAATGAACTGGACTGGACTGATCTGAACTGAACTTATGAAGTACAAATTTGAACTAATCAAACCTGAACTGAACTGAACTGATCTGAACTGAACTTAAGCTGAAAAAAAACAGAGTCTTACTATGGTTGACTATATTTCATTTAGCTTTTACACCTAGTTTATTTTTGTAGTGTGAAATCTCAGATTTTTTCATAAGATTAGGAAAAAGTTGTTGGTTGCGTAGACCATCCCGAGCAGTCAGACAATACTATTCAACTCTATTTAACTCATTCTTTCTGCCACGTGCATTTCACTCAAATATTAAACCCGACGAAATCCTTCTACTTCAACATAATTCTCTATCAAACTAAATTTCTATTTTCTTTTCCTATTTGTTTTAAAACTACACTATTCATTTCATTTTTTAATTATTAAATTTAAAGTTGTTTCTCACAATATTTTGTATAAAAAACTTGACAATTGATGCTTAAAGTTCTAATTAATTAGCATTCTGAATGATAGTTTTGTAGAAAAACTTTTACTTCTTAATAATTGTCAGTTTAACGAAGTCTTCAAATGATTGTTCTTCCTCCTTGATGTAGTCTTCTTCCTGAAGCATTTGTCGCAACACTAATCTTGATAAACTAAAGTTTACATTAAAGATCTAACACCTATACGTTACTAAATCTACTTAATTAACACTTTAAACAAGGTTTCCTCTTTTTTACAATATACACTAACATTCTAAAAAATACATAAGAGTAATTCTAATACTTTGATAAACTATAGTCACATTTTAATTAAAGTTGTTCATCAAATACTTAGGAATAACAAAAGTTACCTTTCCAAAGACTAGCTCGAAACACATAACCCCATCATGGGCTCAACGAGGACGTGGAACAATTTAAGGTGATACTTAACATTATCCCGTATCCGTTCGTGCAAGCGCCAATGAGATATGACATAAGAGCGATTAAGATAAATGATATATAAATAGAAATTAATCCTTCTTTTTGAGTGTATGCTCTGATTCCTAACAAACAATATCATACAAGTGACATGTCTTGTTCATATCATGTGTAACCGTGTCGCCCAATCTATTAGGAATCAGATTGTTACAAATCATAGTGCAATTAATATAATTAGTAATTAAAATATTACCGTGTGTTGTTGTATGGATTAGATGACATCAAATATTTGAGGATATGGAAATAATCTTTAGTGATAATATAAAATATAATTAATAATTATGACGTTTGGTTTTGTGTATATATACTTAGGTTAGAGGCAGTGAGTTTCTTGGTTACTTATTATGGTTGGGGTTGTACACACTCTATGTTCTCTTTTGTCGTCACCTTACAACTTGTATTGATCATGTCTTGGCTACGTGAGGTATTTGTGTATCGGTCTAGGCTAAACTTTTCAAACTATTGGTGCTTGGCTGTTCTTGGGGTTTAGTCCTAGTCGATTATCATCTCCCTCCTCAAGATGGACATGTTATCATTTAGCGGGTGATTTAATTTATATTGGTGAAGATTTTTAGTGCAAATCTTTTACACTATTTGTACGATTTCACAGTGTTATGTTATAATAAAATTTTGCCGTTTCCAAAAAAAAACTTGCAACTATAATTGACAATTATTACTAGTTACTAATTTTCCACAAGCTATATTTGTTAGTAAAACCTGGTTTTACCTTAATTAATCCTTCCGTGCAAATTATCAATTTCTCAATTTTTCTTGGAGACCAATTTTATCTGGCAATATTACCGGGTCATCAGGATCAGTAATTATTCATCTTCGATGCGCTTCAAAACATATATTAGTCAAAGTTTTTAACAAATCTGATTAAATATTTTTAACCTCCTGCAGCTGAGTTGTTGATCAGACATTGGCTATCTTAACCACCTGTCCACCTTGTAGAAAGATCTCGAGATTATAATAACAACTTTCTGTTTTACAATTAGGATACACATCAGCAAAACTATTAAGTAATTTTTATATCCCTAAATTTAGCAGACCAACTTTACATGGACTGATTACTGGTTTTGACATTTGCAACCTATATAAGAAGTGGGTTAGTGCTGGATTTCAAGTAGTATTACCGAGTGTTTTTTCTTATTTTTGGAAACAGCAAGGGTGGGTGTACTCGAAACCCCGACCTATTAATTAAAGTTGAGCGTATTACCAACTTAGCTTTGCTTTGCTTCGTTTGTTATCATCTTCTACCTTCTGTTTATCAGAAACATGACTGTTAAAGGCGGCACCACACCTGCGTGTGAAGCTTGTAAGTTTCAAAGGCGGAGGTGTACTCCCAACTGCCCACTTGCCCAGTACTTCCCCGCGAACCAGCAGGGGATGTCATTCCGCAACATGCACAGGTTATTTGGTGTGTCGCATGTCACAAAGACCTTAAAGAGCCTGCAGACTAAGAATATGAAAGACGATGCTATGAAATCCATGATTTTCGAGGCAGATGTCAGGCATAGGTATCCGGTACATGGATGTTTACTTATCATCCATCACCTGGGGTTGCAGTATAAGTATGCATTGCAAGAGTTGGGTCGTTTACACGAACAACTGGCGAGATGTAAGGCAGCTAGTAACAGTAATGTATACGATAGGTATACGAGTTCATCAGATCTAAGAAGATATACGGAATCTATTACGGTAACTATATAATCTTTCCAGTTTCCAGAGGTGTTTTTGTGAATTTATTGGAATGAAAATTAAACATATTAGCCTGCATGGTTTGGCCCTGCAGAAGCTACATTCCTGCTACAAATCAAAAGGCAGTTTCTAAAATGACACAAGTTTTGGTCATCAAAATTGTTGTTGAATGCAGGTGAGTAGCGAGGCACCCTTCTATGGCAACGGTTCCTATGAATCATCACTCGAACAGGAGGATATGAGTAGGCCTAATCCTGTTCATCCGGATGGTTTTCATCTCCCAAGCTCTAGCAATAGCTCGATGGCACTGAAGAGTACGAATGCATTCGACATCAAAGGGAAAGGCAAGAATGTGGCTGTGGAAGAAGGTATGGATGGTCCGGCTATGGTCTTAAACATACCTGAAGATGGGGAATATTTTAGGTAACGTTCTTACTTATGCTAGCTCTGATTGGAGTTCATTGTTGTATAGAAACTGGATTACATGAAACAAATCTTTCGTTTTTTTAGCTCAGGATCAACATGAAACTGAAAGGACTCAAAATCGGGAGCGATCGAAAGTGATCTCTGAAGAACGCTGCTCGAAGCTTCCGTCTCAAATCTGCTACCATCCAAGCCTAATAAGTAATAATACTGCAGTTAATGGAACCGGAGCTCATGAAGGACTGATTTGTTACTGTTGTTGATCGAGAGAATAATGGTCGCAATGGGTAGGGGTACGTATGAGGGTATGTTAAACTTAATCCGGATCTAAACCCTACCCACTGAGACCACTGCGAGAATATATGCCCTTGATATCATATACTTGTACGCCGCCAGTTAATCATCGTTACCTGGATTCGTGATTGTAAGAGGCACCCCTATTGGTGCATCCGAGTTTTTCATGCAGAAGTTGTACTTGTTTTTTTTTTTCCTTCAAGGCTGGAAATAATGAATTTGGTCCAAAAATTCGACTTAGATCCGATTCATATTTAATAGATCCGAATCAAGTTAGAATCATTTAAAATTGAATCGATTCAAAACCAATTCAGAATTATTTGGATCAATGAACTACTAAACGACTTGGTTATAGTCTCCGATTGACTCATTTTGAAACAATTCTTTCTAAAAAAAAGACGTAAAGAGAAAACGATTTAAGTACATATTAGTATGACATGGGTATGATTTTGAGATGATTTAAGCTTATATGTGTGATACTAGTAATTTAGGTACAAAATAATGTAGGATAGAAAGTGAGTCAATAGTGGATCCGAGGTGATGTCGACTCGGATCCGGAACCAAAGAAATTGAGTCATAGAGGGATCCAAATCATTTATGATCTAAATTTCTAAATCAATAATGGATTGATTCGAATGCGATCCAAATTCAAAACCTAAAAGTCTAAATCAGTTTCTTTTTTTTTCTTTTTTTTTTGGATTTATTCATCTGAGTTTCTCTATTTTTAACTCAAATTTTCAGAATCGGACCTATGGTCCTATACTAGATATTTTAGTGATTTTCAAAAATATTTTATCCTTGGATATAATGTTTACAAGATCAAATTTGACTTAGTTTGCTTGCTTGTAGACTTGTAATTACCAGATTGTTGAATATTTTTAGTGCTATATCAAATATATTTAATACTTACTATTATTTTTACAAAATCAAATTTGATTTAGTTTACTTGCTTGTTACCAGATTACTAATCTTAGATATACTATTTCAAAGTGAGAATAGAGAAGTAGTGAAATTCGTTAAGAGTTTGTTGGAGAAATTGGAGTACACACCATCTCTTTTTAATATCAGTAACTTTGCAAACCATTTCGAATTGTTGTATCATATCGATCATCGAAACTAGTCCGAATGATGCATTTAATTTTAAAATATTAGAAGAAGTGGCGAATAATCTTCAAGCTTGTATAACTTTGCGAGAAACTATATGATATTCTAATTCTTATTTGCATCCAAGCTTACAACAAATTCAATTCGAAATCGATAAGGAATCAAAGTATGACAACTAGAATTTTCACGCACTCTCAGCCACGCATAAACTGATTGACGCGTAGTTAAGTTTTAGAGTTATTGGTATTTCTTAATCCAAAAATAGTAACTGGAGCTTTGAAAATGTAAAAACATAGTGTTTTGTTTAGGTTAAGTATTTATAGGTTTTAGAGTAAATAATAATAAGTTGTGTAAGAGTGTATTTATATGTGTAAGAATATGATTGGTGTTACGGATATTAGATGATTGATTTACTGATAATAAATTAAAAAAAGTTAAATAGGAGGATTGGAAAAGTTGAGTTAAGAAAAAAATACTTAACCTAATGTCAAACACAAAAAAAGTAATTTTACTTTTGTATTAGGTTAGAGCTTAAACCAGCTCCCAAACCGAGTTCCCAAAAGTTCGGTAAATTCAACTATGCAAGCAACAAAAGGAAACAGTTACTATTAGTCTATCCCATGCAAAAGAGAGGGTTGGCTATTGTACAACGTGTCAAGAATTTTTTTTTTTTAAAAAAAAACAGAGTTCTGAATTTACCTCTGAGGCTCTAAGTGCACAGATCAATCAGAGTGAAACTAAGATGGCTCCTGGCTGTTCAGGTGTTTTTCATGTTACTTGTTTCAAACTCCCCAAGACAAGGATCCTCGAAAGTCAGATAGTTATCAGATAACAACACAAATGACTCTACTCTTAGTATTTGATCAAGCCCAACTGTTTCAACCAAGGTAGCATCTCCATCAGGCCTTCTTTCAAGCTTCTGGGATTGTAATCCAACTCCAATCTTGCCTTTTCGCAACTGTACGCCCATTGATGTTTAAGAACGCGAATCGTCTGCTCACAAGTATACCAATATAGTAAGATATCACCATTAAGGAAGAGTGTTTCAAGTACATAATAAGTACATTAGTAGAGCCAGATAGTAAACTGTTAAGGAGAAGTGTTTTTGTGGATCATTTCTCTATTCTAACCACAATTTCATAAATGGGAATACACAGATCTAGTAATACATCAGATTGAAGAGCAAGAAAAATAAGCAAATCACGAACAGGAACACGGCTGGGCAAATCCTTACGTATACTATACAGTATTACCCTAATGATCTATAATCTTGGATACATGGAAGGGCAGTACTCCACACTGGAAATATCCTTAGGCAGATTGCACATAATATGTTGTGTTACAATATTTATCAATTGTTAAAAGTTGAAACACCTTGCTGATGCTAAATTAGCACCTTAATTGTAGAACAATCTATAAGTCTACTGCTTGCAACATATACCTAAGTGTGGACATACTGCAACTCTGCAAGTATATTAGAAGTTCAGAGCTAGTGATCAAAATCAAGTGATTGCAGTGTATATCATTCAAAAGTTAATCGGTAGAAGAAGAGTTCAGCGATAAAAGATATTGAGTCCATACCGGAGGACTAATTAAGGGAGGCTTCCCCGTGATTATGGAGACGAGGACACATAACAATCCATATCCATTGATTAGAAACAATGGGATGCGAAACCGAGGCTTTGATGTTTGAGTAATGACTGCTGCTAAATCAAAAACGTCTTTGAAGGATGCATTTTCCCCAGTAAGAAGATATCTTTCACCCACTCGACCTTTCTCCATTGCTCCAATGTGCCCGTGAACCACATCATCTACATGGCTGAACGAGAATCCTTTTTCTGGACCCAAGTAACCAGGCAGCCGCCAATTAAATCGTTCAATAAGCTGAAAACATAGGCAATGAAAATCACTAATGGCAAGGGTGAATATTCAACAGTATTATCTTTATCGGGAATTTGTTTTTTAATTCAACTAAAACCATGAAACTAGCTTATCACATCTGTTCATTGTATATGATAAACCGTTCATATAGCCCAGAATCATATCAACCCACCAGAATTGCTTGATCTGCAGCAAAGATGAACTTGCAAGAAGGCAACTAAGTGCAACAAATGAACAGAAGCATACAAATAAAATAGCGACACAAATCAGAAATTAAATCATCAAGCATCACGGATGCAGAACACGTTTCAAGAAACAAGTTCACTTGTCACTGAATAGGAAACATATAGAATATTTACCAGACCATTACTCTAAGCCTACGTCTTCAATAAACAAAAGCAATGAATGAAGAAAGCATAAACTCATGCTGTTAACTTCATTTGAATCAAGGATAAGAATTATCATCTTCTACAATGATATGTAAACATGAACAACACAGCATCACGCATACGAGTGTTCCATTAGGAATCACTTCAATCGACCTCCGAATTACTAAACACTCAAGCTTTTGAAAACTAAAGGGCAATATCCACATTACCAAAAGCGCCACTGTATTTCCAGTTGTGAGTTTCCCAGGACCATATACAACTCCTGGATACACCGGCACTATCGGCACACCCTCCGCTGCTGCGTCTAATGCAATCTTATCAGCTATAGCCTTCGACTTCTCGTACTCAGTACAGAAAAACTTCCCGTGATGCACCTACAGCTCACAAGCCACATCAATGAGAACTTTTCAACAAATCACATATCACAATCAACTTAAACATTATATAATCAAACAATGCCAGCATACCAGAGTTTCATCCCCAATTTTCCCATCAGTTGATCCCAGCGCGAAAAACGACGAAGTGTAGACAACCTTCTCTACCGTCTCCGTCTCCTTACATGCCTTAATCACATTCCTCAAACCTCCAACATTCACCTAATGCATTAATCGAGTACCAATTGAGCAAAAACGATTCAATTGGCAGTAATGAGAGCAGAAATGGAGGGCTTACTTTAGTGAATTGAGAGGGATCAGTAAGCCAGGTCTCGACTAGAGCAGCAGTGTGAAAGACGACGTGGCATCCGGCGAAAGCAGCTCGGAGCGAGGGGTAATCGGTGACATCACCGTAGACAAGCTCAAAAGAACCGGCAGCCGGTGGCGGGAGGGACGAGATGTCGCTGGTTTGTCGCACGAAGGCTTTGACGGTGTAGCCGCCGTTGACGAGAGAGTGGCAAAGCCTTCCTCCTAAGTAGCCGGAAGCTCCGGGGACGAGCAATACCTTCTTCTCCATACCGACTCAAGTCAACAACCGTGGAGCTTTGTGCTTGATTAGCAACGAAATTCTACCATTTTGAGTTTAAAGACCTGCAGTTAAAGAGTAAAATACAGGCCGGTACCGGGCACCAAAAAAAAATTAACATAGGTCCTAGTTGGCCAAAAAACACTGTTCAGCCCGGAAAAGTCCTTTTTGCCCCCACTTTCTCCAAAACCCAGAACTGACAACGTAGACTAAGGCTCTGCTCTTTTCAACTTAAGTTCAGATCCATTCAGTTCAGTTCAGATCCATTTAGATTTGGTTAGTTCAAATTTGTACTGCACTTCAGATCCATTAAGTTCAGTTCAGTTCAGTTCCGAAATTCTCAGCTGAAAAGAACAGAGCCTAAGCTAGAGCTGCAGCTCTACTTTCCTCCCCCCAAAAAAACACTTGTTACTATAATATATCACCTGATATCTCTCCACAAATATATCCAAAACACTTGTTACTATAATATGTCCACTTTCCATTTAATTTATCTTTCTTTTCAAAGATTATTAAAATATAAAATTTATATCAATATTCTTGAAATTAAATTCTCTACAAATAGAGACCAGTCATGATATACTTTTGTTACGAAAATAAAACACATGTTTAAAAAGTAGTAATTAAACCTAATCTACTGTATATTTTGCATTGAACATCGTCTACTGCATATTTTAAATTGCATATACAAAACTGCATATTCCACATTGAAATATACAATATCCTGATCATATGGATGTACCAGAGACCAGTCATTATATATTTTTGTTATAAGAATATAACACATATAATCTTCTTATGTTTATCCAATTAAATATGCAATGAAAATTGCACATTACGTACCAAAATATGCAGCAACATACCCCTTGATTTCATAAAGGTAAAATATGAATCCATTACGTACCCAAATATTCTCTATATGTTATTATATTTCTATAGATTGTACTATATACATATACGATAGGGTCTAGGCCATGATATTATGGTTTAGGTTTTTAAAAGCTGTTACATCGACATGCACCTTGATTTTAAAAGGTGCAATATGAATCTCAAGTCCTTCTAATAACCTATCAAATTAGGGTGAACCCAGGTTACCATAAGATGATTGAAATTTTTGATTTGGTGTGGTGAGCTCGATTAGGGTTTATGGTATAGCATAGGGTCTAGGGCTAACACCCTATATGATATCCTAAACCCTAATCTCGCGAGTGATGGGCGTCGATGAAATGTAATATAAGAGTTTTAAAACTTTTTACATCGTACCAAATTGTATAAACGAATGAGTGTCTAACGACCCAGACCATATCCTAAACCCTAAACCATAATATCACGGGCGATGGCGCCAATGCGACACCTTCTAAAAACCTATAACATTAGGGTG